>JAJPUD010003512.1:64792-81812 GCA_023553655.1 Myrmecobius fasciatus
AATGGGGTGTAGGCGATGGGGTGGAGGAGATAAACGAGATCAAGTTCGATGGAGCCAAAGGCCAGGAAGAGTGACACTCGGCGGGGGTGGGATGGGGGGGGAGTGGAGGTGCTGATCAGTTCGGGTTGGCGGGGTGGGGAGAAGAAGACGAGCAGATCTTTTCCGGAGTCTTGGAAAAACCGAGAGTGGCAGCCGAGAAGGGGCGCGGGTGTGTGTGTGACGGCTGGGGGTGGGGGGAGCTTGTGGTTGAAGCGGGTTTAAATGGGGTCCCCTCGGACGCCTGGGTTCCTGGGTCTCCCTTGAGCCCCCCCTTTTCTAAAGTCCAGTTCAGAGAACGGCTTCTTCAGCAGCGCCCCGCTGGAAACAGCATAGCCCCGGGACTGCCTGCTGCCGCTGCTGCGGCCGCTGCTCTTCCCACAGCTGCCCAGCTGCAGCCTTCTCCGCCTCCACCTCCTCCTCCTCTTCCTTCGCCGCCTCCTCCTGTTGCCGCTGCCGCAGATGCTCCCCCCTTGTGTTTTAGCTCACTCAGATTACGGCTGCTGCTGCTGCTGCCGCCGCCGCCGACGCCGCCGCTGGCTACCCTTTGCAGCTTCAAGGCTCGACTCTTTCTCTCCTTCTCCCCCCTCCTCTTCTCTCTCTTACCACCACCTCCTTGCAACTACTTCTGCTTCTAAGTGCAAGAGGGTTTTTTGTTGTTGTTGTTGTTGTTGTTGTTGTTTTTTTTGGTTTTTTTTTTTCCTTCTGATTTTCAAGGTGCTAGGAGGTAAGTTGAGTTGCAGCCAGTCTCTAGTCCTAACTTTATATTGTTGCTGTACTGCTGCAGTCCACCAGCGGGGAAGAAACACGGAGGAAGACAAGTCCGTCTGTCTGTGCCGCAGGTTCGGATCACCGTGCTGGTGTGTGTGTCGGTAGATGTGAGAATGGCTCCCAGAATATAGAGGGATTTTCACCTCTATTTGTCCTCTTCCTTTCCCTTTTCTTGTCTCCCCTAAAAGACCGGGGAACGTTTTCCTAAGTATTTATAAAGACCAAGAGTTCATAGCTTGATCGACAGCAATAAACTTTTCGTTTTTCTCAAAGCGTCTCTGCCGACTTCTTAGTTCTATTGCTCTCTTCACCCCCGTCACCCCACCCCACCCCCACCACGACCAAAAAAGCTTAAGGGAGGAAAAAGGGTTCTTATTTATTTGTTTTTAAAGCGGAAAAGGGGGTGTGTGAAATATTGGTCAAAAGAATAATTAAAAGGAAAAAAAAGTATGATGACAGAAATAAACTTTTTCTTACACACTCGACCTTGTGACTGCCAAAGAAGGAAGGATTAAAAACAGTTGGAAAACTGTCGGCTTAGTGGTTAAAATAGGATGCAAAAAAATGGGGGGCAAGCAAGTAGGCAGTTCCCGTTGCCTTTCAGCCCCTTGAATCTGTCTATAAACTCAAAATTCGCCCCCCCCCAATAATTTTCTCTCCCCCGACTTCAATGTGTATAATTTATTCGTAAATCAGAGTGGGGGAGCTACTTTGGGTCCCCAAAAATGTGGTCGAAAGAATGAAGGAGCGAGAAAAAAATGCCCCAGTTTTTGTCTTAAAATGTGGTTTTTGGAGGCTGGGATTTCTAATGATTAGGTTTTTGTGGTTTATATAGACAGGATTCTGGCTAAGGCGATCATTATGCTGATGAGAGTCAGAAGCACGTGGGTGTCTCCAGCCAGCCCTCATACTCTGTAGCCTTCAAAATAAATACAGCAATGTGCTTCGCCCGCAGAAGTGGGGTGGGGGGATAATGAGGGGGGCAGAATCTGTAGGAATCAATTTCACCCACTGGAAGGGGGGAGGACCGTTTTCTCCATTTGCTGGTTACTGTTGCTCTCCCCACTTTTCATGAACTTTTTTTTTTACCCCCAACAACTTGAAGATGTTGTTTTTCACAGAATGAGTATCATGAATTGCCAAAGGAGTTTCAAAGAGCCCAAGACTCCGACAATCTACAACATATCCTTAAGGGAATGAAAATTTTAAAACATTCCTTAAACTTTTTAGATAAAGTCTAATTGTTTTCTCAAGAAATAAAAAAAAAATAATTTACATACCCAATAGTAATTTTTTTTTTTTTAATGTGTAAACACCTCCCCCATACTGATAACAACCTATGAAAATCTTCCTGGTAATTTCCAGGGCTTCACTTCAATTTACTGCTCCAGTTAAAAGACTGGATTGTAGTTAAGGTTAGAGAGGCTGCTTTTGGAAGGTGTTGGGGGCGGGGGAATGCTGAAAGCCTGTGTGAGGGGCGTTGGGCTCTCGGTGGTGTTGACTTTGAAATTGGTTTCAAGCCAGAGATAAACTCAAAGATCTATTTTTAAAGCGACACGGAAATAAGAATCGCCCCCCCAGTCCTGGAGGATTAAAAGAGAGCCTAAGAAGTGTGTCTGTGTATGAGTTCACGCAAATAAGAGGAATGCGCTTCCTCGCACCCAGATTGCACATATACACACAAAAATAATACCGGGGGGGGGGGTTATTCTTTTCCTTCCTTATCCTTTCTCCTTTTCCCAATTTTTTTTTTACTTTTTGATAATTTACTCTTGCTCATCCTCTCGACCCCAAACCACACACGCTGATACACAAGCAAGCACAAACTTCCCTTTCCCCTCCCTTTTTAATCTGCTTTCCTATAATTGCTATTGCAGCTTACAAGTACTCCTAAAAGGAAAAACATGCAAATGCCGCAACTTGGAAACTACCCCTCTCTCCCATTGCCCCCTCTCATCACCCCAATATCTCCATCCGTAAGCCCCTCCCCCCCACAGAGAACCGCTTTACCCAAGACTCGGCGGGCGCATTTTGGGGATATTATCTGAGTTGTTTATTGTGCATCGAATTGTTTGTATGTCGAGATGAACAGTTTTTGTTTTGTTTTTAATGCTCTTTTTGGTCACAGGGGAGAGCTCTAATTCTGGGCACTGTTCACTGTTGGCAAACACCGTGGTCAATTTTCCCCTTGCCTGAGGCTGCAGTACTGGAAGAGGAAATTCTATTTTCTTTTTCTAAAATCAAAAGATACCTCTCTGTCATTGTCACTTCCCCCGTCCCTCATCTCCCCCCCCCCTTTTTTTTCGGGACATACAATACAATACAATCACTACATTAGAAGAGATCTTTTGGTATCAATCAAAATGAAATTGCGCGGGGGGATGCAAAAAAGGGGAGGCGTTGCAGGAAGTGAAATTATTCTTCTGGTCGAAGGGAAATAGGAACCTTAATAAGCAACAATCCAGATGAAAACCATGTCCCTTCCACCCTGATGTCCCTTCCCCAGGAGAACCAATGAATTAGAAAAAGATTAAGGAGAATTTCATCACCCGTTTTCAAATGTGGGAACGCTCAACTTTTTTTTTTTTTTTTTTTTTTTAATAAATTTAGGGCAGCTTGGAAGTTTAGCCAATGACATTCTGTATTCTTTCTCTTCAATGTTTTGCCTTTCAATATGTTTTATTTAAAGATAGAGTATTGGGATAAATAGTAAAAGTCACTGAGGTATAACTTTTACCCTGTCTACAAATAAAACTCTTGGAAGTGGGGGAGGACAATTAAAGAAAATTTAGTGAAGGTCAAAATTATTTATTTTAATTAATTGCTTCCCGTAGCTGGTTTTTAGACACTTTCCCTGTCCTCCCCTATTTCGCATTTCTATAGAGGGAATATAATCACCTATTGGAAGGTACTTGTCTCGATCTCTTAAAATATCCTACAGTTATTTATAATGTGGAAATGAAATTTTCCACTGAATACTCTAACAAAGTTTCAGGTATCTGGCACGGGTGATTTTTCAGGCTCCTTGCAAAAATATCCTGCTGAACATTTACACTTTCAACTGGAACTGAGTGAAACCTGGAACGGATCTCTTGGCTGAGAAAATTATTTTTAAAAGAAGAAAAAAATTTAGAGACCCCTGAACAAAACCTCCGGGGTAATAAAAGGCTCATATGAAAACAGTATGGAATTTTAAATATATGTGTATATATATAGTTATAAAATCTATGATCTCATAATTAGCTTATGACTTTCTCTTCCCAAAAAAACATAAGGTACACAACTTTCCTTAAATTCTTCTCAGGGAATACTCATCTTCTTGATTCTATTTAATGGTGTCAGAAAGCAAATAATCTTAGTAGAAATGTAGCAGCATTGAAAATTATATAAAAGGCCATCAATGAAAAGATAATCCTAGTAAACTCTAGACAGCATTTTATATTTTTGTACTGTGAATTTCATCATCAAAATGGCAATGCATAAAAAAAATCAAATTTAATGGCTTTTCAAATAAAGTAAATCTTTAAAACATTTTTGAAGGGATCAACTAATAAAAACTTTAAAGTTCTTAAGTGGAAGAATTTTTCAGTGTAATGGAAAATGATGGATGTGTTGATGGGGCCTAAAACTCAGCATGTATCAAATGGGAAAGCTTTGTAAACATAAATTGACTAAAAGGGCTTTATTTTATACTGGATGGTATAACATCTTCCCTAAGTCATTGCAAACTACCTTATACTAATTGTAGTTCATACTTATACATCACTTTGAGGTTTGCAAAGCCCTTTCCATATGTTAACTCATTTGATCTTCACAACAACCCTACAAAAAAAGATTTGTTTTATTGTCCCCATTTGACAGATGAGGAAATTGAGATCAAGAGAAGTAAAAGTTCCATGACTAGAAAGCAAAACATCAGTATTTGAACTCAGGGCTTCCTGATGCCAGTTTCAGCCCTGTATCCATTGTGCCACCTAGCTCCCATAAAGAGAAAACATCAGTAGAATGTGACAACAGTAAGAGTCAGGTATTTGATGTGATTGATTGATCAGTCAGCAATCATTTATTAAACAACAACTATGTACCAGGCTTTAGGAATGCAAATTTAAGATGCAGCTCCCACCTGGCAGAAGTTTATATTTTATTAAGTAACTATTTTCTAAGTTTATATTTACAAAATCTCTGTGTAGACTGCCTTAAACCCACTTAAAAAAAACATTAAAAATCGACTGTTTTGTGCATATGATTCCAAAATTCAGCTTGACTGATATTTTTCACTGTTTTGAATATTGTTTCAGTTGTTTTGAATGTCTGCATACTATACAGCTTTCATTTTTTATTAAGAAATTAGGAGAAATGAAGACAAGGAATTTGAACATTATATGAAAGTAAGGAACAATAAGCAAGCAATTATTAAAATTTCTTTTGTTGGGGCAGCTAGGTGGAGCAATGGATAGAGCACCAGTCCTGAAGTCAGGAGGAGCTGGGTTCAAATCTGATCTCAGACACTTAACATTCCCTAGCTGTGTGACCCTGGGCCAGTCACTTAACCCCAATTGCCTAAGCAAAAAAAAAAAAAAAAAAATTTCTTTTGTCTTCTAGGTGATGGGGATACAAATTCAGAAATGAAATTGCCCCTGCCTTCAAATAACTTACATTCAGAGGTAGGGTTGTGAGGGGAAAGGGGGAGAATCTTACCTATTTTACCAGTACATAGACTTTTTGCTAGCTTCATCCTCACTTACAATATTAGCTCACATTTCTATCGTATTTAAGGTTTGCATAGTGCTTTACATGAATTATCTCATCTCAGCCCTGCAATAACTGTGACATATAGTCCACATTTTACAACTAAGGGAAATAAGAATCAGAGACGTTAAGTCACTTGCCCTGGGTCACACAGCTAGCAAATTTCTGACTCCAAGTCCAATTCTCTTTGATCCCCTAGAATATATTTTATATTTCAGTTAGTTTTTCCACTAACACTGTCTGGACTATTTTTTAACAGGTTGTGTTTTTTAAACCCATGGGCCCATCTGTATTTATAATAAGAAATGGAATACTCATAGTGGGAGATTTAGGATTGCCTTCAGTTCTTCTAATTACCTTACTCAGTGGTCCATATTGCTCTTTTATAATAAAGGCATGTAGTGTTATTATTGATAGACTTGCTGTATTCAATTATTGTACTTTTGTCAACAAGTTAACATTTGTTTATTTGGTCTCTAAGTATTGTGCTCAAAAATTGTAAACTTTGCATTAGCCAAAAATAGCAATTTATGAAAAGGTACCCTTTTGATATGAAAAAATTCATTCAGTTTCCAGAAGCATATAATTTTTTGCCAGTTAGTAGTACAATACACTTTTATAGTACTTTAAAATTGGCAAATGATTTTCTATACATTGTAATATTGATCACTACTAATTGCACAGTATGCAAAATCAACCTTGTGGCTGGCAACATTCCAGGATACTCTAGCAATTCTAGAAGGGTGTTAAAATATTTAAATAGTATTTCATGAAGATCTGCAATCAAACCATGAAGGATTGCCTCAAATTAAAGGTTCCTTTTGTTATTTCTTATGGAATAATAATAATCCATCACATTCATATGCCATAATTTGGTCAGTAATTCTCCAACTGATTGGCACTTCCTTTATTTACACATGATGAAGGGGATGGTTTCAGAGAAACTGGGAAGGCTGTATGATCTGATGCAAAGTGAAGTATGTAGAACCAAGACAATAATTTGTGCAATAACAGCATTATAAGAAACAAAACCATTTTTAAAGACTAAAATTCTGATCAATGCAATAACCATCTACAATTTGGTGGATGAATGATAAAGAATCTCACTTCTTGACAGAAGTGTTGGATTCTATTGCAGAATGAAACATGTTTTTACATGGTCCTTGTAGGAATTTCTTTTGCCTGACGATGCATATTTGTTACAAGGATTTTGTCTTTGTTTTTCTTTTTACATTTGATACAATCAGAAGAGGGAAGATAAAATACTTGTTAAATGAAAAAATAAATTTTTTTTAAATGAAGGCTCCCTAATCTTCTGTTCAGGTATATTGCCATTTCCCAGAGGATTGAATTATTTCTCCTCATTAGAAATTTTAAGACAATGATCTGACCCCCTTTATTATTTCCTGTGCCTTTTCTTCAGAGTAAGTCATACGCCTCATAACACTTTAAGGCAGAATGTGAAATCTACTTTACTACAGGATAAGTTATATATTGATAAGCAAGATTCAGACACAGTTAAGTCCAGCAGAATTTGCTTTCACATATAAATCCATCTTATTCCAACCTCAACAAAGGCAGAGAATTACTTAATTTTTTAAAATTTTACTTGGTACTATGCTCTATACACAATAGGTGCTTGATATTTTTAATAGGTATTTAATATTTTTATTGAATTTTTGAATGTGTTTCACACTCAAGTTAGCTAGATTTCTTAGTTTCAGTCATTGGGGAAAACAGGTTGTCTTTGAGAAAGCCTCTTTAGTTAGAGGTCAAAACTGCTTGCCACTCAATTCTCCAAGGTAGTGGTTGTTCTTCTAGGGTGGCGTCCAGAAACTCTTCAACAATGTTCTTTTCCTACACTCCTCCTATCTAGGTTAATTTCCAGAATAATTTTCCTCCTTTCTTTCTAGTCTTCATTAGGTCCCACAAATAATTTTTTTTGCTATAATTTTCTGGTCTTGGATCTCCCTTAAAAAATAAAAAGTAAAGGATTTTCTTCAGATTATCTCCAAATCATATTCTCTTCAAGTCCACATTTCTTGCCAAAGAGCTTTATCTCTCTGACCTCAAGAACTTCACACAATTTCGCTGTCTATTCAATCAACTCTGGATTGTTCTAAAATCACCGTCTTCAAAAATCTCATTTATGTATCACATCTGCAAAATAACTTTCTCCTCAGTCAAATAAATATACTTAATTGCTTTTAGGATAAGGAAGTTCCTTGCATTTGGATTTCCTTTAGATTTAACTTCTCTGTTCTGATAGTGGCTATACAAGAACTCGCCATCCTAAAAGCTAACTTAGACAAACCACTTCTGACAGCTTTCAGTACAAATGTTTTTGACAAAGGATCTTTATCCTTTACTGACCTCAATGATATGTTCAGGTTATCCATACCCAAGGGAGAGGAGACAGAGAATATTAACCACAAGGTCCAATTGTAAACATTTCCCACCCAGTGGTCCTCGGGTGGTTCTGATAGATGGAAGATCAAAGTTAATAAAGCCAAGTGGGAAAGAAAGAGTTAGGACCAGAAGAATAAATTGCTATTTCTAAAAGGAGGGTCAGAACATAGTGATATGGAAAGAGCAATGACTTGCAGACTCAGAGGACATGCATTCAAATATTGCTTCTCATACTACCTGTGTCCCCAGGCAAGTCACTCAATCTCCCTAGATCTCAATTTCCTTATTTGCAAAATTAGGGGATTGGACCACATGGCTTCTGCTTCACTTCTCTCTGATTACCTATAATCCTATAATCCATATGGCCCTCTTTCTATTATTGAATGACATATCCATCCTCATCCAAGGAATCCAACTCATATTAAGAAATATTTCATTTCTCTAGAGAATATAACTCATTGAAGTTTGTTTTGGGATGAAGGTCTCTTCCTATTAACTCTTTGAGCCTATTATTGACTAGTTATGGTACTTTCAAACTTAAAATCGAATTTTCTTCCAGGGAATAAATGAGTGAATCATAGAAGAGTGTTTGAGTGTGGAAGTTATTTTTTTTTGAACTGAATATCAGTTAGATAGCTGAAATATCAACATTAAGTGAAGCACTTAACTACCATAAATCTTAACAAAATTGTTTGCTAGTGGCATGGTATGGAAGATATGTTGCATGGAATTCAAGTGGAAAAATTTCCCAGTTAATGAGGAGGCTCCTAGAAAAGTGGGAAAATCACCAGATTTGAGATCAAGGATTGTTTCTTTTTTCTTCTTTGAGTCCCTAGCATTTAGCACAATGTATTATGTAACAGGTGATTAATAACTGCTTTATTGACTAATTGATCTGAAATAAAAAGACCTAGTTTTAAGTTCTGTCTTAGCTTTTTTGACCTTTAAGAATCTGGGTAAGTTATTTAATTTGTCTGGTCTTCAGTTTCTTCATAGTCAAAAGTAGGGAAGTGGCCAGTTGCCCTCTAAGGTCTCTCCTAGCTCTAAAACTATAGTGTTAAAAAATAAAAAAATAAAACTATATTCCTTTAGGTTGAACCTTTTGGCAGAACCCAAAATAAAGTGGAGATTTGTTAAGTGTTTAATTTACTTAATGATGGAAACCAATTCACATATTGCAGATTTTTGGGGAAAGATCTTTTTCCAACCACTTGGATTTACAACCAGAGAAGCATCCTTGAATTGTCACTCTCCATACCCCACATATATAAGTAGTTGCTAAAACTTGTTTCTATATCTATTTCTCTCCGTTATTTTTCTTCTTCTTCACCCTGGTTCAAATCTTCATCAAAACTCACTTGGAGTTTTACAATAGCCTATTAATTGATTTTCCTACTTCAAACTGAGGCCTACCATTTTATCTCCCCTGTTACTCACACTTGTTCCTTTACTCACCCTTACCTTAAGTAACTAATTAGTTGCCAAATCATGTTGTCTCTACCTTCACCAAGTATCTCGAATACTTTCCTTTTTTGCTTTACTCCCACAGCTACCATCTTAGTTTAGTTCTTCATAACCTTTTACCTGGACTTTTATAATAACGGCCTCTAAATTGGTCTCTTTACTTTAAGTTTACCCTCATTTTAACTCATTCCTCTATATAGCCAACAGTATGATTTTCTGAAAGTGAGGAGTGACCATGTTACCTCTTCACTTTAGAAACCCCAATGATCCCTGTTATTTCTATAAGCAAATGTCAGTTCCTCTGTTTGGCACTTAAAACACTTCACAACCTGACCCTATCTTGCTTTACCTGCTTTATTACACCTGAGTCCCCTATGTACACTCTAAAGTTCAATCAAACTTGCTTCCTTTGCTCTTCTTCACTCAGGATATTCCATCTCTTGTTTTTGCACTTTTATCCCTCATGATCCTCACTGCATAACTTGGAATCACCTTCTGTATGAACCTTTACTGGGCTCCCCAGCTATTGATACCTTCTCTCCTTTACCACCAGAGTTAATAGGCTTTATATAAACTATAGATATGCAGGTGGAATATATGCTCTTTGAGAGCAAGAAGTGTTTTTGCCTTTATATCACCCAGAGTTTGGTACATAGGTTATTAATAAATGATTATTGATTGGTTGAATGAATTATATAGTCTAAAGGTCTACACTATAAAAGTTTTAGCCAAAAAAACCTACTTCTGGTCATTCAGGAATGACGTTATATATTCTGAAATGTTCAGGAGTAATTAGCAAATAGTTATAAAGAGAGATAAACATATGAGAAAAAGTGTGTAGTTTCTATAGTGAATATGTTGATAATATTTCTGAAATAACATTTGTTGATCATTAATTTGTAGGCCTGTCTTCAGTAGCACTTGAGAAAATTCAATTGTCTGCAAATCTGGAACTATGCCCAAAAGACTATCAAATTGTGCATACTCTTTGCTCCAGTGTCTGACTACTGGATCTCTATCCAAAAAAATAATTTTGTAAAAGGGAAAAGGACCCACATGTGCAAAAATGTTTGAAGCAGCTCTTTTTATAATGGCAAAGAACTGAAAAATGAGTCGATAACCATCAGTTGGGGAATGGCTGAATAAGTTATGGTATATGAAGGTAATGGAATATTAGTGCTCTATAACAAATGATGAGCAGGTCAATTTTAGAAAAGCCTGGAAAGACCTACATGAACTGATGCTGAGTGAAGTGAGCAGAGCCAGAAAAACATTGTGCATGGTAACAACAAGATTATGTGATGGACTTGGCTCTTCTCACCAATAAGATGATTTCATGGCAATTTCAATAGATTTGGGCTGGAAAATGCCAATTGCATCCAGAGAGAGAATTATGGAGACTGAATATGGATCAAAGCATAGAATTTTTGCCATTTTAGCTTGGTTTTTTCTTACTTGGGTTTTTTTCCATTTTGGTATGATTTTTCTTGTTCAACATGACAAATATGGAAATATATTTAAAAGGATTGTACTTTGATATTTGTTAACCTCTATCAGATTGCTTGCTTTCTTGGAGTGGAAGGAGGTAAGGGAAGGAGAGAGGGAGAAAAATGTAGAACACAAAATCTTACGAAAATTAATGTTGAACACTATCTTTACATGTATTTGAAAAATAAATACTATTGAGAAAAAATTGTCTGCAAAGCCATTTTTGCCATCAAAAAAATTAACAATCTATTAGGAGAGTACATTATTCATACAAAATATGTCAAGTAACTTCTGAATGCAATAACCTACTAGGTTTAGTGATTAAGGTATACCTTCTATAGGAGCTGGAACCTAGAAGATGAGCTTTGATGGGGGCCAGGGATTCTCTGAGATGAAGATGAAGAATGGGCTCTGAGTATGGGGAACAACACAGAGATCAAAGATAGAAGGGTCTTGTATAGAGAATAGCAATTAGAACACTAGTACTGAAACATAGAATGCATGAAAAAGAAGAAATAAATACCAAGTAGTGAGTTAAGGAGCAGGACATTAACAAATGAGGGAAATAGAATTTCTGCCTAATTTTGTCTTGAAAATTAAATCAACAGGGGCAGCTAGGGGCAGCTAGGTAGCGCCGTGGATAGAGCACCAACCCTGAAGTCAGGAGGACCTGAGTTCAAATGTGATCTCAGACACAAAACATTCCCTAGCTGTGTGACGTTGGGCAAGTCGTTTTACCCCAATTGCCTCAGGGGAAAAAATTAAATCAACAATTGCAAATATCAACAAAAGATTTTTCCCCTAATCGTTTATTTCATATTTGCACTTCATACCTAAATCAAAATAGGAGGGGAAAGGTTGAATTATTCAACAATGATGATTTGTTTTGGAAAAAAAGTTACAAGAATACCTCTAAGGACTCTCCTTATCTCTGGATGATTAAGATTTAGGGAAGGATAGAAAGGAGAATATAACATAGAACTGGAAAGAACTTTAGAAATTGCTTAGTCCAAGTCCCCTCATTTTACAGCTCAGGAAAGTGCGGACCAGAGAAATGATGTGACTTGGCCAAGGTCCCACAGGTTATAAGTAGCAGAGCCAGGATTCAAATCCCTGTTCTTTGAGTATAAATTCAATGCTCTTTGTACCTCAGTCTAGGAAAATAATGAGAATAAAGGAGATAAGATGGACATGGTTGGGGAGTGGAGACTGAGAAAGGGTGGGAAGAGGGAGAAAATGAAAAGTGGAAGAGAAAGAGAATTAGGTCACACCCTGAAGAAATAGAGGAAGGGGCAATATCTTGAGGATACCAAGCTGACAAAGGATTTAGAAATCCCTTTCTTGAGAATCCCTCTACTCATCTTGTATAGTGATGAACATATGACCAAAAAACCCCCAAAAAACCAAAAAACCCCCCAAAAAACCAAGCATCAGCTTGTCTAGCTAGAATTCAAAACTGATAAGATTTCTTTGTCTTAAATCTTGACCCATATGGGTCAGGCAAATTGCATTCTGGGAAATTGAATTCTGGCTTGTTCTTAGAACTACAGAAAATCCAATGACAGTTGCTTTTTTTCCTCTAGTATTTCCATTCCCTTCTGATATAGTGAATTTCCAGAACATTTAAATTGTTTTTGATGCTACTAAAATAAAATTTACTCTTACATAATTCTTACACTTTTAAAACAAATATATACTCAACACAACATTATTAACTGTTTAATAATTGAAACCCTCACTGAGGTTAGAAATAAAAGAAAAATTTGGTCTATAGTTGTATATGGAAAGTATACTCTTTGGTATATAAGTTATGGTTGTAACTTTTCTATCCAAAGAAATAGAAATACAGATGATTGGTTTCTGATATTGTAATATAGGAAAAGCAGAAAATAGGCCTTTTTTGGTGTCTACATCCCTTTTAAAAGAATCTACTCTAGATTAATTTAATTAAAATGCTTTGCTAATGGAAGGTACTTGAACCTTTCTACAACATTTAACTTTTTAAAAATAGATCATCAATTTTCAATTTGTTTTTCAGTTGTGTCTAACTTTTTTGGAGTTTTCTTGGCAAAAAAAAAATGTTATTTCTTTCTCCAGCTCATTTTACAGATTAAAAAAACTGAGGCAAAGAGGATGAAGTGACTTACATAGATAGTAACTGTCTGAGGCCAAATTCTAACTCAGAAAGATTAGTCTTCCTGCCACCAAGCCTGGCACTCTATCTGAAACACCACTTCGCTGCCCATGTTCAATTTACTAGATACATCTTTTTAAGTAAACAAAATGGATTGCACTATTAGATGTTTACAAGGGAATTTGGCAAAAGATGATGATTCTACTGGTATCACTGTGAGAGTAGACTTTCACCAGGAAAAAGTAAACATGTAGATATAAAAAAAAAGCTCAAGTTTTATTCCAGTGCTGCTGTGATTTCTTTCTGTACTAATAATTGAATGATTCAGCAAATCACCTCCTCACCTCATGAACACAGCTGTAAATTTTGAATAATTGAGAAATACAAGTTCAGATCAAGAACCAATCTTTAACTAGAATCTTGATTTCATATGCTTTAAAACAAAGTTCCTTCCTTTGCTCTGAAAAATCTATAAGGTTTCTTGGCAGCTTTAGATAAAGATTTTGCCTTTATATCTTAGATTTATATGGGTAAGGATCAGATGAAAATATTTAATCAGTTTGACCTATTTTAACAGTACAGTAATAATTTTTGCTCTACTTTACTGTATAGAATATTTTCCATTATCTCATTTGATTTTCATAACAACCCAGTGAAGGATGACACTGAGCAGGGGAAAGAGAAGGAATCAATGGAGGAAATATAAAAACAAACTATATCAATAAAAATCTATTTTAATAAATACAGTGATATATGTAATACAAGTATTAGTTCCAGCTTACACATGAGGAAATGGTATTTTAAGGGAAGCATTGCCTTGATTATAGTGAAGAGTTTATGTTGGGGAGTAGTGGCCAATACAGAAATGCATTAAACTTAAGTCAGAAAACCTTTCTAACCTCTGCTCCTAAGCTGGAGTCTCAGAAAGTTTATAGAACTTGACAAAAGTCTCACAAAAGGAAGATAATTTAGCTGTAAGTACAGTATTTATTCTAATACATATCACTAACTCTCTAATATCAATCTCACTATTTTCAAAATATTAAGATAGCTTACACTGCATATAATTGAGCAAATGTTTTGGATCTATATTAGATTTTCTATGGTTGCACAATTTCAAATATGTCTTATTTTCTCCAACTTTACAAGATACTGAATTCACAAATACCAAAAAGGAAGGGTTTCTGCTTTCAAGGAGCTTATGTTTAATGGACAAAACCAAAATGTACATGCAAAATTATATGTAAAGTAAAACATAAATATAAAATAATTTTAGGGAGGACACTTGCAGCTGGGAGAATCAAGAAAGACTTCATGTCGAAGGTGTTACTTAAACTGAATTCTTAGGGAAATTGTGGATTTTAAGAGGCATAAGGAGCAGCCAATTCTAAAAGCATGGAGACAAAAAAAAAAAAGGGTGTCATGGACAAGAAATAGCAAGGTCAGTATCATTGGAGAGTGGAGTGCATAAATGGAAATAACATGACAAGACTGTGAAGCATGTTTTAAATGGCAAACAGAGGAGTCTGTACTTGATTCTAGAGGCAAAAGGTAGTACCTGGAGTTAATTGAGCATGTGATCAAACCTATGCTTTCAATTCATTTTGGCAGCAGTTTGAAGGGTAAATTGGAAAAGGGAGAGATCTGAAGTAGAGAGAGTTTCTTGCAGAAACTTAAAAAGGCTACTGCAATAGTCCAGATGTGAGGTGACAAGGGACTAGGCTAGGGATGTGGCTGTATGAGCAGAGAGAAGGGGACAGATGTGAGCAATATTATAAGGATAGATGTGTCAACTGATAGGATGTATGGGGTGAAGCAGAGTAAGCAGTCAACAATGACTCCAAGGCTGTGATTCTGGATAACCAGCAGTGGTGAAACTCTCAATATAAACTGGGAAATTAGCAAGTCAAGTGAGTTGGAGGGGAATGAGTTCTATTTTGGACATAATGCGTTTGAGAATGTTAACAGACATCTGGTTCAAAATATCAAATAGACAACTGGTGATACAAAGCTACAAGGGCTGTATATGCAGGTCTGAGAGTAATCTGTATAGAAATAATAATTAAACTATAGGAGTTTATGAGGTTACAAAGAGAAAGAACACACAGAAAGAGGATAAAAGGCCCCAGGACAGAATCTCAAGGCACACACCCGTTAGCAAGTAGTGAATCTGAAACTTGAAAGGAGACCAAGGAGCAATCAGATAGAATGGAAAACCAAGGCAAGGTGGGATCACAACAACCCTGAAGAGGAAAGAGAATCCAAGAGAAAAGGATTTTCAGTAGTGACAAATGCTGCAAAGATGTCGAAAAGATTCAAAATTTGAGAAAAGGCATCAAAAAGGGTAGAAGCAAAGATGTGAGAAAAGAAGAGACACTTTGGTTCCATTTGCTATGAAAAATGGGATAGAAAATCAATTAGAGGGGCAGCTAGATGGTGCAGTGGATAGAGCACCAGCCTTGAAGTCAGGAAAACCTGAGTTCAAATCTGGTCTCAGACACTTAACATTTCCTAGCTGTGTGACCCTGGGCAAGTCACTTAACCCCAATTGCCTCAGCAAAAAGCAAAAAAACAAAAACAAAAACAAAAAAACAAAAAATGAAAATCAATTAGAGAGGATTGCCTAGAAACAGGTCTCAAAATTAGATTATATTATTCTGAAGAAATCATTCCTCATTGCCAAATGGTATGGCTCTTAAATAGCCCAATAGCACAGTTACAATGGAATTGATAATGGGAAGTATGCCAAACTTAGGACCATATGATTTTAGAGTTGGAAGAAAACTAAGAGAGCAAGTCAAAACCCTTGAGGACTTAGAGTTAGACTTGTCTTCAAATCCTAGGATCAATACTTACTAGTTCAGTGACTGAATAAGCTCAAGTGACTGGCAAGCTCTTTGAGACTCAGATTTTTCATCTGCACATTGGATAGATTGTTGGATATGGAGTTAGGAAGATGAGAGCAAATCTGGTCTTAGATGCTTCTTAGTTATATAATCCTAGGCAAATCATTTTACCTCTGCCTCAGTTTCCTCATCTGTAAAATGGGGATAATAACAGCATCTACCTTACATGGTTCTTGTGAGGATCAAATGAGATAATTATTGTAAACCTTTAGCACAGTGTCTGGCATATAGTATACAATGTTAAAATAATTACACATTGCATCAAAGAAAAAGCAGCATTTTATTCACAGATATTTGTGCTGGCTCCCAAAAATGAAATTTAAAAATTAGTTATCAATTAGTTATATATAAGAAACTATAAATTATAGCACTGTTAGCATTATAATTTTAACTTTTCTTTATAGAAGTTTATCATTCATTCCTAAAAATTCCTTCTAGTCAGAAAAGTGGCATGAAATGTTCCAGGGAAAAGCTAAACTTTATAAAGAATTATTCTTAGTGGCATTGCTAAAATTACAAAATTAGAAGAAAAATAGAAAATTTGTACTTCCATCACTTAAAAAAAGAAAAGAAAAAAGAGTAAATTGTAATTCCAGATAATAATCAGTAATTTTGATGAAGTCTCTTTTAGAAATTTTTTTGTCTTAATCCACTCAATAAGATCACCTTTGAATTACCATTATATGAAAAACATATGTGGCTTCTATGGTTTGAGTACATTGAGAATTTTTATATGTTACCCAATTCTTTGGAATTCTCTGTTTAAAGACTGGGCTGTTTTAAACTTGCAGAGGACAAGTTCTCCAAAGGTTTACATTGGGATTGAGAATTTCTCTCCTCCCTTTGACCTTCTTCCAAAAACAGAACAACAGTCCCTTATGTGAACTATATCTGTCCTTTGCACATTCATTAAAGAAGATTGGAAGCCTCATCAAAGGAAAATAGGAGAAGACTACTACTCTTTTCTTTTTGCAGAAGAAATGTGCATTTTCCCAGTAGAGAGAGAACAATTTGTTTCAGGTTTTTTTTGTATCTTCTTTAATGCCAATGATTGTGTTTCTTG
>JAJPUD010003512.1:81912-148309 GCA_023553655.1 Myrmecobius fasciatus
GTTTTTTTTTTTTTTTTTTTTTTTTTTTTTTTTTTTTAGTTAGAATATGGTGTTAGTAAAGTCCAGACTGTGAATATGATCCCTCATGATGAATCAGTTTACTGGAAAAGATCTATGAACAAGTCCCAGAAATTCCCAAGTTACAAATAGGTATGTTCTAAAAGTTTGCTATTTAGAACTTAAAAAGCATTTTTTTTCATGAAACCATGTTATAAATAACAGTTAAGTTCAGTAGAAGCTGCTTTACAGAAATCTAGTCATAAATGATAGTACTTTTAGTAGTTTCTTTCCTTTTTTTTTAATGAGAAATTCAATTCAAGTTCCAACTGGGAACTCAGGACAACAAAAATATATTTCCTCATTCCCTTCACACTATAATCCCAACATATACAGGAGAATCTTTTGTCTTATCCCAGCAACAGAAGGGGATTCCTTCCCTTCCCTACAACTCTCCTTATGGTAATATGGGCAAGAGGCAGGTCGCAGAGAAGGTGAAAGATGATGTAAAGTGTTGTAAATATAAATTCTTATTATGGGATCCATGTAAGAAATATTCATGAGTCAGTATTCTTATCTTAAGGGTAATTTAAATTTGTTAAATGAATACTATATGTCATTACAGGGTATGTAAATGGTATAATGTATAGAGCACTGGGCTTGGACTCAGGAAAGCCTGAGGTCAAATCCAGTCTTAGATGCTTACCAATTGTGTGATACTAGGTGTCACTTAACCTTGTTTGCCTCAGTTTCCTCTGTAAAATGAGCTGGAGAAGAAAAAGGCAAACCATTCCTGTATCTTTACCAAGAAAAGCCCAATTGGGGATACAAAGAGTCAGCCATAACTGAAAATGACTAAATAGCAAATGTGTCCATTTTTGTTCTAGACACTATAGTAAGATAGAGAGAAATTTAAGACAGTTCCCTGTATTAAAGTAATTAGAGATATACCTTGGGAGACAAGATAAGTCTATTAATGATCAATATGATTATGATTAATAAACATTATAATAGAATTTCTAATTGAATGTGAATTTATATGATAGTATCTATAAGTGCTATAGTACTTCAAGGAAGGGAAAACAATGAGACAAAATACATATATACATATATATATATATATGTGTGTGTGTGTGTGTGTGTGTGTATGTATCTAATGCTTTGTAAAACCAAAAGTTCTATGTCAATGTTTATAACAATAATAAATGTAATAATCATCACAAAAATAATGAAAGAAAAATTGGCATAGCAGGTAGAGATCTTGCTTTGTAGTTAGGAAGACATGGATTCAAGTTCCATTTCTGGTATACATTGCCTGAGTGATCCTTGGTAATTTGTTTAGCCTCTCAGTGCTCTGCACAACTTTGTAAGAATATAAATTGCAGAAGAGTGTCTAATTTGTATTATTGATGGGAGCTTTCTTGTCGAGTTGCCTACACCAATAACACCAAATAATAATAATCGAAGAAATGAGGAAGATGGTGGTAACAATGGCAATAATGATGACTGGCATAGAGAAGGCTATACTATGAAGATGGGACTTGACAAAAATCCTAAAAGATGCGTAGGATTGGGGTGGATAGAAGGGGAAAGGGACATTTCAGGTAGGAGAAGAATATAACAAAAGGCACAGAGGAAGAGTTGTTCATGCTATTTTGTCAGGTACTATAGGAGAGGGAAGAAAAGACTGGCCTGACTACAGCAAAAGAAAGGTTCATAGTTCACAAGGAGTAGGGAATAGTAGTGTCAAATGCAGCATGGGAATCTTAGTGACTTGTCAAATTGAATCTCGATATCTGATTACTGGTAGCTTGGCACAAAACCAATAGAATGTACTGGAGAAAATCAGACCACTCCATAGATATCTACTATTGGGAAAAATTAGGTCTGTTGTTGGTTTAATAGGCTCAGACCCTATATAGAGCTTTTTCTAAGTATTTAAAACAGTTAATTAGACTAAGTAATTAGAATTGTTAAGAAGACAAATGTCTTATAAATGTAGTCTATTATTTTTGTGACAAAATAACAAAGCTGCAAAAAACTACGAAATTCACTTTAAAAATATGACCTACATTTATGCTTTTTTGACATAAGATGATTAAATACTATCTACCATTTCTAAAATTCTTACAATCCAATGGAAATAATGTGTATGTCATGGTATTGAAGGCATTCTGCAAAAGCTATAAAAATATGTAGAAATATTTATATATATATACATATACACTTATATATACACTTAACCAACTGTGGTGAAATTGCTTTAAATTTGTGTTTAAAAATCTCAACCTTCTGTTGTTTTAAAATAATTTGTTCAGCATGACTGTTTTAAAAATCGATTTTGGATTTATGAAGTAAGATCTCTGCAACTCTATAATCAATATCAGAAAAACCAGCTGAGGAAGTTTTTTGTTTTGTTAAATTGAAAAAGGAATTTAAATGTTAAGTTACTTAAGCTTTCTTTCCCAAAAGGCAAATCAACAAGGAAAATTCTAATTGAGAAAATAAAGCTCTAGGGAGGGGGTAGAGCCTTGCTACTAGTATACATACTGCATAATTGGAATTAATTAAAAGATAATTAATACAGTATTATTGCATATAAATGGTTCAAGCAGTTCAGTTGTTCCTGGAATTTTCAGTCTTTTCCCACTTCTCCCTTTTTCCTCCTCATGAAGAGGATGTAGATCCTAAAATCATTTTGGGGTAAAGTAATGGAGTCTGTGATATTGGGAAGAAAAAGGAGAATAAGGGAGAAGAGCAAAGAGAAGGAAAAGATTTGTGATGGACCTTACAGCTTTGCTCTTCCCATTGTTCCACTCAATCCCACTCCAAATATTCTCCCAGTCATGGCTTTAATGAGTAATAAAAGAAATGAAAATGGAAGGAACAGAAGTGAAGATCTTTTCTGCTACTTTTCATGTGGCTTCCCAGTCCCACCTTTATCAAACCAAGAATTCTTGCCTTCTTTTTTCTTTTCTTTTTTTTTTCAACTTTCTTTTGCCTCTTTCCCAGACACTGGACCAGAAAGGTATTCTTAGCATTTAGTTGTGAAAATAAAATAAGACTAGATAAATATATATATATATCTATCTATATAGATATATATGGGATTATATTTAGTGTGTATATGTAGATATAATATACAATATGAATATGTATGTATATATACATGTGTTTAAACTTGCAAACCTAAAAACACCATATGAATGTGAACTATTATTATTATCATTATCATTTTTATTATTATTAGGATGTCATTGGAGCCCCTCTCCTTACTCCTCAATTCCTAATCTATCAGAATGCCTACCCCTGACCAATAAAGCTACCTGCAGCAGCCTAGAAGACAAATCATCTCTACTACTGGCTAGGAGATGGAATGGAATTAGAGGAAAGAATTCTTGTGTCTGCTGCCAAGTCTGAGGGAAAAGAGGATGGGGGAAGGCAGTAGTGGTGTTGAGAGATATTCCTGGCTTCCCAATTTGGAACTTTAAATTCATTTTTTCCCATGGAGACATTGTTATACATGGTGGTTAGACTATATGTTCCTATTAGTATTTTATTTCATCTACATGACAAATTAAATAGGCTTTTGTGGGCTAGTCTAATACTCTAACCACTATGTATAATATTGTTTCTATGAGAAACTGTTTTTCAAATTCCAAACAACCAACATGCAAATGAATTTTTGGAATACAACCCATTTGTAAATTGGAACGTCCTAATCATTCCTTATATCTTTTTTGAAAAGTCTTATTATATTTTTTTTCTCAATTACATGTAAAACATTTTAACATTTGTTTTTTAAAATTTTGAGTTCCAATTTTTCCCTTCCTTCCTTCCCTCTTCTCCCCTCTCCTTGAGAAGGCAAGCAATTTGATATAGATTATACATGAGATGTCATTAAAACATATTTCCATATTAGCCATGTTGTAAAAACACAGACCAAAAAAATACAAGAAAAAGAATGTTTTTCAAAATATATTTTGATCTGCATTAAGACTACACAATTCTTTCCCAGGAAGTGGATAGCATTTTTCATTAAGTCCTTAAGAACTGTCTTGGATCATCATATTTCTGAGAATAGCCAAATCACTCATAGTTGATTGTGGCACAATACTGCTATTACTGTTGACAATATAATCTTGTTTCTGCTCACTCCACTTTGCATCAACTCATATAAGTCTTCCTAGGTTTTTCTGAAACCAGTCTTGCTTATCATTTCTTATAGCACAATAGTATTGCATTATAATCATAGAACACAGCTTCTCCAGCCATTCTTCAATTGATGGATATTTCCTCAATTTCTAATTCTCTAATACTATAAAAAGATCTACTGCAAAAATTTTTTTGGTACATATAGGTCCTTTTCCTTTTTCTTCAGTTTCTGTGGGATACAGACATCTTAATAGTACTGCTGGGTCAAGCAGAATGCATGGTTTTATAGCACTTTGAGATTAATTCCAAATTGCTCTCCGGAATGGTTGGATAAGTTCACAATTCCATCAACAGTGCATTAGTGTTCCAATTTTTCCGCATCCCCTCCAATGTTTGTCATTTTCCTTTTCTGTCATTTTAGCCAACCTTTAGGCAACTTTGTATATTTAATGCATATTTTGTGTCTCCCCAGCTAGATCCTAAACTCTTCCAGGACACAAACTTTATTAAAATTATGATGACCTTAGACAATCATTTAGCTTTCCTGGGCCTAAGGTTCAGGGGAATGACATAGCCAGATGTGCTAGGAATATTAACTTGATATCTGTGTGGAGGATTGAAAGTAGGGAGAGCAATTAGGAGGCCTTTGCAATAGTCCATGCAAGAGGTGATGAGATCCTAAACTAAACATAGTGACTCCATGAATTGAAATAAGGCAAGAAGAATTTGAAATGTGTTGTGTTTGGCAACTGGTTGTATTGAAATGAGGGATAAATAAGGGAGAGAGAAAAATGAAAGATGGCTCTAAGGTGGTATATAGGTAGATAATAGGATGGATTATAAAATCCTTGACAGAATTAGGAGATTGTAGAGAAAGGAAAGGTTAAGGGGGAAAATCCTCAGTATTTTTCTATATAGAGAACTTTCTAACTGATAAATGCAATAAGAAAATTAAATATAGCTATCAATTTAATTTAAAGTGATTAAAATTCAATAAATATTAATTAAGTACCTATTATTTATAGGGCATTTAGTACCCACTTATTCTAGAAATAGTATACTTTTAGTTTGAGAAAAATCCTGAACTTGACTTTGAAGTTACTGAGAAAGCTAAGGAAAGCCTTTTAGGAGTATTATTCTTATTAAACTGGCTTAAAGTCCCCTTGCAGGCCCTTCTCCAGGGAGGTACCTAACTCAAAGAAAAGGAGTCAGTGTAAGTTGTAAAGAAATGCTCGATTTGAGTCTAAAGATACAAGATTAATTAATTGCTGAAAATTGAGGACTAATTAGGTGCAAAACAGAGGTAGATATTCATTTTCTTAAAATCTTCCTTTTTATATATAATTTCTTAACACAGTATATTTGAATATTGTAAAGTTAGTTGTTTTAATAAAAAGTTATATGTTTAAAAGTTTTAAAAAGGACAGCTACCTAAAAGAGCATGCTAACATTTTTCTTTCAGTTAACCACAATCAATGACTGCATCCTGGGGTAATCAAATCTCAAGCCATATAATAAAGTCACCACTGCTCACCTGGTGGCAGTATACTCTAATTGTTGAAAAAAAAATCCTTAAGAAGGAAAAAAATAAACAGCTTCATGCAGTGCTGAATTTGCAAAACTAAACTTTTAAAATTAGAATAACATCACACCAGTACAAAAATTTTAATAATCTATTTGTAATTGTTATACTCAGTAGCATTTTTACTAAATGATTCATTTATAAATCTAAAAAAAGTAAAATTCTATGCAATATTTTAGCAAATAAATCAAATAAAGACTAAATATTTTGCCCTGATCTTGAATAGCTATCTAAATCTACTTTGCCACATATTATGTACTTCATATATATATATATACATATATACATATATATATGTATATATATATATATCAAAGAATCCATAATCTCAACAATATAAATATTTTCCCCAATGGTTCAAATCACAAATGAATGCTCTAACATAAGCAGTCTAATCATCTCCTAGATGATATATGGAATGTCTTTTATTGTATAAAAATCATTATTGGCTACAAGGAACCCAGTTATATATACTGTACATCTTCAATTGCCTTTGGTTCACCTCTTATTTTGATTCCTAGGATATCATTTGTAATCCATGATTCATTATAGGAATTATAGCATTATAGGAAGAATATTAGTATTAAAAAGATGGAATTTTCTTTTGAGGAGCCATCTTAGCATCACAGAAGTCACCACACAAACTCTTGTTATCATTTCACTAATCATTTCTACTCATTTATTCTCTACTCAGTTCATTGCTCATTTTCTTTTTAAAAAATTTATTATTAAAGCTTTTTTATTTTCAAAACATATGCATGGATAATTTTTCAACATTGATCCTTGTCATAGCCTTGTGTTCCAAATTTTCCCCTCCTTGCCCTCACACTTTCCCCAGATGGCAAATAATCCAATTACACATAATCCAATATGTGTAAACATATTTGTACAATTCTCTTGCTGCACAAGAAAGATCAGATCAAAAAGGAAAGAAAATAATAAATTCAAATGCAAATGAATAACAACAAAAAGAGTGAGAATGCTATGTTGTGATCCACACTTAGTTCCCACAGCCCTCTGGGTGTAGATGGCTTTCTTCATCACCAGATCATTGGAAATGGTCTGAATCATCTCATTGTTGAAGAGAGCCATGTCCATCAGAATTGATCATCATACAGTCTTGTTGCTGTATATAATGATCTCCTGGTTCTGCTCATTTTGCTCAGCATGAGTTCATGCAAGTCTCTCCAGGCCTCTCTGATCCTGCTGGTTGTTTCTTATAGAACAATAATATTCCATGACATTCATATACCACATTGCTCATTTTTCAATGTCTGTCTGAGTGATGGAAAAACATTATGGACTGTCTATTTAACTGCTACAAAATATTTGGACAATAGCAGTTTTGGAGATTATTGGATTTAGAGGTGGAAGATATCTGAGTCTGGTCCAATTTATTCATATTATAGATAAGGAAATATGCTAACAGATAAATTGTTCTGCATGTAATAAATGTCTTAGTCAGGATTCAAACTCAGGTCCTCCATCACTAAAGCTCACACACCTGATACCATACCACACTGAATTATAATGTATAGAACATGCTCTGTTCTTGGGGCACTATATATGGCAATTATTATACCTATGGCTTTTGTAACAAGGAGTCTATAGACTCTATTCTTCCATCTCCAGTACTCCTTATTTAGTTTGGGTTAGTCTAAGGAATTAGTTCCCTAGGAAACTAGGAATTAGTCATAGTTTGATTTTTATTGGAATAAATTACTTTTAAGCAGTGGGTTATCTCCCTATGGAGGCTTTGTAATGTTCTGGGAGTTGATTCAAGCAGCAAAAAGTCAACTATAAATAGGAATATTTGGAGGATCTTGTATCTATAGGCAATCTGTTTCATTTTGATGATATCCTCTATAACAATGGTAAACACCTTTGATGTCCATGTGTGCATATGCCACATTTAATACTCATAATCAATGACTAAACCAAGTTGTCACTGTTTGCAATCTTAAATATGCATTAGAAACCCCTTATTGGGAGAGAGGCTTTCTAAAAAGCCTGTATTTTGCTCTTCCAAGACAAATGCTTTTTGATAATTCAATTAACTGGAACTTTTGGGGATCTTTTAGCACTACATTTTTCAATTACTTTTGTGACTGAAGATATGGTCTCCTGTAGAAAATAATGAAAGCTTTTCATATTTTCATCAAAGATATTCTCAATATATGTATGTCATCATCATCATTATCACAATAAGTGACATTGCTTTAAAGCTGTCATCCATTATTCCATTTGTTGGTCGCAATAGCACTCAGAAATGTGTACTCCATATAAAAATATGTCTATTTTTATTGATGAGATAACAAATACAGAGAAATTAAGTGAATTGCCTGTGATCACCATTAAGTATCAGAAATAAAATCTGAACCTGAGACTCTACTGACTCTTAAGTTTGACACTCTCTCCAAACACTACCAAACTTGATAGAGATGACATAATCTATAGAGATGAGATTATATTGACACTGGTCAATATTAATATTATTTATTAATTATTAATATCATTTCAATCACACCTTTTAGGCAGTAAGACCATCTCTGATCCCTCCCCCTCACTCCTCAATCATTTGACAACTTCCTTTCTAACATTTTGAGAATTGTTTCCTTTAATGATTTCAAAATGTATTCCAGGATGAATATGTGTGCCTGTTTAACCTGTTTGTTCCAGTTACTTTTCCCATATTCATCTTTGTTATTATTTCCACTTCATAATATAGCAAACTGTGGACTGAAATATTAGAGTTTAAAAGTCATCATTTCATTGTCATCAAGAATAAAATTGTTAATTGAAATGCTGATGGATCTGTTCCATTCTTTGTCTATTGGTTATACTCTTTTTAGTTTCATTTAAAAATTCTCTTGAGATAATCTGATTGAGTCTCATACCAAACTTTTGCAGGCTCCCTTTCCCATTTAATGCTCTTTGCCATTTTTTCAGATGATTCCACTTAAAAACATTTAGCCTCTTCCTCTGAGATTTTTGCAAATGAGCCTCTTCTAAATCAACAATGCCTTTGGCTAGCATATTTCTCCACTTGGGAAGGAAATAAGGACTGCAGGTTGAAGTGACTTCTGGATTCTTTGCTGTAACTACTTTCAGTGCTTAAACTTTGGTTGGAAATTGTGATGTCTTTTTGTTGTTTTTAATTCTCTTCTTGAAAACTGATACTTCTATCGAATAGGAAGGTTAGAGTTCTTGTAATTGCAGGCCAAATCTTCAGATAATTTTTTATTAAGCTTTTTATATTCAAAACATATGCATGGATAATTTTTCAACAGATAATTTTTAATCCTTTAATTTAGAAGAAAAATTGATGCTGATTTTGACCTTTGCTAAAACAAATTGATAGTGTAAATAAGAATAAAGCATATTGCCCAACATACTTTTTTGCTGTTCTTATCTCCTTCCAACTAGTTTTCCTGACTCCCTTTAAGCCTCAACTAAATTCCATCTTCTCATGAATGTAATGTAATGGAATATTATTGTTCTAAAAGAAATGATCAGCAGGATGATTTCAGAAAGGCCTAGAGAGACTTATATGAACTGATGCTGAGTGAAACAAGCAGAACCAGGAGAACATTGTACACAGCAACAAGATTATGTGATGATCAACTCTTATGAACTTTACTTTTTTCAACAATGAGGATCCAATAGACTTGTGATGAGAGAACCATCTTTATCCAAAGAGAGGACTATGGGGACTGAATGTGGATAACAATATAGTATTTTCACTTTTTTTTGTTGTTTGCTTGCTTTTTTTTTCTTTCTCATTTTCTTTCTCTTTTTGATCTGATTTTTCTTGTGCAGCATGAAAATGTGGAGATGTTTAGAAGAATTACACATGTTTAACCAATATTGCATTGCTTACCCCCTACTAAAGAGGTGGGGGGGAGGAGGGAAAAAATTTTGGAAAGCAGGGTTTTGCATGGGTGATAGTAAAAACTTCTTTACATGTATTTTAAAAATAAAAAATTATTAAAATTTTAAAAATAAAATAAAATCCCATCTTTTATAGAAAGCCTTCCCCTCTTAAATTCCCGTGCCTTTCTTCTCCTATTTTCTATTTATTTTGTTTATAGTTTGTAGACATGTTTGCTTGTTGCCTCCCCCATTAGATTGTGGTAAGCACTATCTTTTATTTGTTTTTTTATACCCAGCATAGAACACAATTTCATCAACCCTTTTATTTTCCATTTAACTGAAACTTTCTCGTTTCTTTTGACTTCCTTTATAGTAAAAATGTAAATATTGATTTGGTTCAGTTTCTCTATGTTGTTATATATATTGTATGTTGATAGTAATACAAAAAGTTTTTAAAATCACATTTTCTAAACAAAGTTTAAGTAGTAAAAGAAGTTAGATCAAGGAGTTCAGAATTCATCTCAGCTAGCAATGCTTGTAGATGTCCTGAACGTTATGATTGTTACCACATGCCCCTTTTCTACCACTCTGACACCATTACTTCAAAATGGAAAGAAGTCATATAGAACCAAGGGAGTGTGTGTGTGTGTGTGTGTGTGTGTGTGAGATGGGTTGTCACAGAAGGAAAATTTATTCCCTAATGCCTAGTTTATTATTGATAAACCTTTCTGTATTTTGCTGGACTGGTCTTTTGACTGCAGATACAAGTTATTTTTGCAAACATATTCAGAATCTTTCAGCTCTGTCAGATTTTGCTCTTAGCTAATAATTTTTAAGAATCCAGGGTTACTTCCATACCACCATACAGACATTGAAGAGGGATATTTATCAAGGACTTATATAAGTAAGGAAAAATATTAATATTTTATGGTTCCTGAGGAGCTACAACTAGTTATATATCATAAAAAGGATACAGAATATTGTTATAGAATAGTTTATATAACATGATATAAAATTTTAAATTTATTTCTTGGAATTTAGTATTTAAACTTCATTTGTGGGTTAAGGACTGTCAATTTTACCTTAGTAGCATCTTTTGAATATGCCCTCATCTCCCTGACTTCCGGGAGTGGAGCCAAGTTGGTGGAGATCAGACAGGAGTCTCTGTAACCTCCTCTAACCTTCCCTCAAACCAACAGCAGATGAAGCCTCTAGACTGCTTTTGAAATCAAAGAATCCACACTTTCTAGAAGAAGATAGCCTGGAAGAACTTCAAAACAGGTCTGTTTTAATTGGTCAGGGGAGTGGTCTGCCAAACCCAGACCACAGCACAGGGAGACTGGGGCAGGGAGCTGGAGCAGGAGTCGGAGTAGGAGTCAGAGCCTTGTGGCTTCCACACCTGGGAGTCTTCTGTGGGCCTCTTGGGCCAATCTGTCCTGATTGTAAGCAGGTGGTTTGGAAGATATGCCTTTTGTGGGGGGTAAATTGTGAACCACTGAACCCCCAAGAGCGCCGGACTTTGCTGCCATTACCCAGCACCCTAAAGCAATCAATCAATCAGCAGAATTGCTAAGCACCTGAAATAACTCAATCAGCAGAACTGCCCAGCACCTGAAATAACTCAATCAGCAGAGCAGCCCTAGGGCAAATTAAGCAGCTATCCCTCCTTTGCATTGAACAGATCTCACACTTTTAAGAAAATGAATAAAAAAACCAAAAAGAACTCTCATCATAGACAGCTTTTATGGAGAGAGGGAAGAAAAGACTTCAAATCCTGGTCTCTAAAGGTCAAGCAACTCCAGAAAAAGCCCCAAAAAGAGACATAAGCTGGACCCCAGGTCACAAGGCTTTCTTTGAAGATTACATAAAAGATCTTAAAAGAGAGAAGAAATATGGGAAAACAAAATGAGATCATTGCAAAAAAAATGGAAAAAATGGAAAAAAGAATGCAATGAACAAAAAATATAATTGGTCAGTTGCAAAAGGAGCTAAAAACAGTAACTGAAGAAAATAAGACATTAAAAATTAGAATTGAACAAATGGAAGTGAATGACTCAAGAAGACTTCAAGCATTAGTCAAACAAAAAAAATGAAAAAATAGAAGAAAATATGAAATATCTCTTAGGAAAAACAACTGACCTGGAAAATGGATCTAGGAGAGACAATCTAAGGATTATAGGGCTTCCTGAAAGCCATGATGAAAAAAAAAGAACCTAGACACTATCTTACAGGAAAACATGAAAGAAAACTGCCTTGATATCTTAGAATCAAAAGGCAAAATAACTATTGAAACAATACACCGATCACCCCCTGAAAGAAACCCCAAAATTAAATCCCCAAGGAATATCATGGCTAAATTTCAGAACTATCATACCAGGGAAAAGATATTTCCAGCAGTCAGAAAGAAAGAATTTAAATGCCGAGGAACCACAATTAGGAACACCCAGGACCTAGCAGCTTCCATTTTAAAGGATCAAAGGGCCTGGAATCTGATATTCCTAAAAAGCAAAGGAAATTGGATTACAGCCAAGAATAACCTATCCAGCTAAAATGAGCATTATCTTTCAGGAAAGAAGATGGACATTCAATGATACAGGTGAATTTCAACTATTTCTAATGAAAAGACCAGAACTGAACAAAAAATTTGATCTCCAAACACAGAACTCAAGAGAAACATAAAAAGGTAAAAAGAAAAAAAACTCTTGAGAACTATATTTCTGTTATGGATATACTCAGAGAATGAGGGTTGATTTTATTATATGATGATTATGATATTATGATTATGATTATTATGATATCATGATACTATAAAAAAGAAATTAGAAGCAAAAAAGGGATAACACTGGAAGAAGAAGAAAAAGGAGGTAAAATAAAGGAAATTACATCACATGTTGAGGCAAAGAAAACCTATTATAATTGAGGGAAAGAAGGGAAGATGATAAGCATTGTGCTAATCTTATTCTCATCAGATTTGGCTCTGAGAGAATAACAGACAGATTTGGTATCACAAAGAAACTTGTCCTACCTTATAAGGAAATAGGAGGGGAAAAGGGGAAAGAAAGGGAAAGACTAATAGAAGGGAAAACAGAAGAATTAGGGGAAAGGGGTAAAAAAAGGGGTGGAGCTCTAAAGGGAAAGGATTGTTTGAGGGAAGTGGTTATCAAAAGCAAAATACTAGGGAGGAGGGAAAGGGGATAGGAAAGAGAAAAGCATAAGCTAGGGTAAATAAGATGGCAGGAAATGAAGACTTAGTTATTTTAACTGTGAATGTGAATGGAATGAACTCTCCCATAAAGCAGAAGCAGATAGCAGACTGGATTAAAAACCAGAATCCAACAATATGTTGTTTACAAGAAACACATCTAAAGCATAATGGCACATCCAGGGTGAAGGTAAAAGACTGGAGCAGAACCTATTATGCTTCAGGTGAACAAAAAAAGCAGGGGTAGCAATCCTGATCTCAGATCAAGTAAAAGCAAAGACAGATCTAATTAAAAGAGATAAGGAAGGAAATTATATTTTACTCAAGGGTACCATAGATAATAGAGCAATATCAATACTAAACATATATGCACCAAGTGGTATAGCATCCAAATTCCTAGAGGAAAAGTTCAGAGAGATACAAGAAGAAATGGACAGCAAAACTATAATAATGGGGAATCTCAACCTCCCTCTCTCAGAAAGAGATAAATTAAACCACAAAATAAATAAGAAAGAAGTTAAGGAGGTAAACAACATGTTAGAAAAGTTAGATGTGATAGATCTTTGGAGGAAATTAAATGGATACAGAAATGAGTTTACTTTTTTCTCAGCAGTTCATGGAACTTATACAACAATTGACGATGGGTTAGGACAAAAACCTCAAAATCAAATGCAGGAAGTTAGAAATAATAAATGCATTTTTTCCAGATCATGATGCAATAAAAATCACATGCAATATAAGGCCAGAAGAAAATAGACCAAAAGCAATTGGAAACTAAATAATCTCATCCTAAAGAATGAATGGGTGAAACAGCAAATTACAGACACAATTACTAATTAATTACCAAGAGAATGAAAATAATGAGACCACATAGCAAAACCTGTGGGATGCAGCCAAAGTGGTAATAAGGGGAAATTTTATATTTCTAGATGCTTATTTGCATTAAATAGAGAAAGAGAAAATCAATGAATTGGGCTTGCGATTAAAAAAGCTAGAAAAAGAACAAATTAAAAATCCCCAATCAAATACCAAACTTGAAATCCTAAAAATAAAAGGAGAGAGTAATAAAATTGAAAGTTAAAAAAATATTGAATTAATAAACAAAACTAAAAGTTGGTTTTATGATAAAACCAACAAAATAGATAAACCTCTAGTTAATTTGATTAGAAAAAGGAAGGAAAGAGAAAAATCAAATTGTTAGTCTTAAAAATGAAAAGGGAGAACTTTCCACCAATGAAGAGGAAATTAGAGCAATAATTAGGAGTTACTTTGCCCAACTTTATGCCAATAAATTTGATAACCTAAGTGAAATGGAGGAATATCTACAAAAATATAGATTGCCCAGATTAATAGAAGAGGAAATAAATTACTTAAATAGTACCATTTTAGAAAAAGAAATAGAACAAGTCATTAATCAACTCCCTAAGAAAAAATCCCCAGGACCAGATGGATTTACATGAATTCTACCAAACCTTTAAAGAACAATTAACTCCAATATTATATAAAGTATTTGGAAAAATAGGGAATAAAAGACTTCTACCAAATTCCTTTTATGACACAGACATGGTACTGATACCTAAACCAGATAGAACAAAAACAGAGAAAGAAAATTATAGATCAATCTCCCTAATGAATATTGATGCAAAAATCTTAAATAAAATATTAGCAAAGAGATTACAGAAAATCATTCCCAGAATAATACAACATGACCAAGTAAGATTTATACCAGGAATGCAGGGATGGTTCAATATTAGGAAAGCTATTAGTGTAAATGACTACATCAATAACCAAATTAACAAAAAACATGATTATCTCAATACATGCAAAAAAAGCATTTGATAAAATCCAATATCCATTCTTATTAAAAACACTAGAGTATATAGGAATAAATAGACTTTTCCTTAAAATAGTCAGTAGCATCTATTTAAAACTATTAGCTAGCATCATATGTAACAGTGATAAACTGGAACCATTCCCAATAAGATCAGGGTTGAAACAAGGTTGCCCACTATTACCATTACTATTTAATATTGTATTAGAAATGTTAGCTTTGACAATAAGAGAAGAAAAAAAATTAAAGGAATTAGAGTAGGTAATGAAAAAACCAAATTATCACTCTTTCCATATAATATGATGATATACTTAGAGAACTCTAGAAAATAAACTAAAAAATTATTAGAATTAATCCACAATTTTAGCAAAGTTGCAGGATATAGAATAAATCCACATAAATCATCATTTTTATATATCACTAACAAAATCCAACAGCAAGAGATACAAAGAGAAATTCCATTTAAAATAACTGTCAATAGTATAAAATATTTGGGAATATATCTGCCAAGGGAAAGTCAGGATCTATATGAGCAAAACTACAAAACACTCTCCACACAAATAAAGTGAGATCTAAACATTTGGAAAAATATCATGTGCTCTTGGATAGGCTGAGCTAATATAAGAAAGATGACAATACTACCTAAACTAATCTATTTATTTAGTGCTACACCAATCAAACTCCCAAGAAATTATTTTACTAACCTAGAAAAAATAACAACAAAATTCATCTGGAAAAATGAATTTCAAGGGAATTAATGAAAAAAAAAAGCAAATGAGAGTGGCCTAGCTGTACCAGATCTAAAACTATATTATAAAGCAGTGGTCATCAAAACCATTTGGTAGTAGCTAAAAAACAGAGTAGTTGATCAGTGGAATAGGTTAGGTTCACAGGACAAAATAGTCAATGATTATAGTAATCTAGTGTTTGACAAACTCAAAGACCCTCGCTTTTGGGATAAAAACTCACTATTCGACAAAAACTGCTGGGAAAACTGGAAAATGGTATGAAAGAAACTAGGCATTGACCCATACCTAACACTGTATACCAAGATAAGGTCAAAATGGATTCATGATCTAGACATAAAGAATAATATTATAAACAAATTAGAAGAACATAGGATGGTTTACCTCTCAGATCTGTGGAGGAGGAAGGAATTTGTGACCAAAGAACTAGAAATCATCATTAATCACAAAATAGATAATTTTGACTCTATCAAGTTAAAAAGTTTTTGTACAAACAAAACTAATGCAGACAAGATTAGAAGGGAAGCAATAAACTGGGAAAACACTTTCACATTCAAAGGTTCTGATAAAGGCCTCATTTCTAAAATATATAGAGAATTGTATGGGTCAAGCCCTAATTTCTTCCATACTAGTTTCCAATTTTCCCAGCAGTTTTTGTCAAACAGTGTGTTCTGATCCCAACAGCTGGGGTCTTTGGGTTTATCAAACACTAGATTGCTATAGTTATTGCCTAGTTTGTCCTGTGATCCTATCCTATTCCACTGATCAACTATTCTATTTCTTAGCCAGTACCAAATGGTTTTGATGACTGCTGCTTTATAATATAGTTTTAGATCTGGTACAGCAAGGCCACCTTCATCAGAATATATAGAGAATTGACTCAAATATATAAGAATTCAAGGAATTCTCTAATTGATAAATGATCAAAAGATATGAACAGACAATTTTCAGATGAAGAAATTGAAACTATTTCTAGTCATATGAAAAGGTGCTCCAAATCACTATTGATCAGAGAAATGCAAATTAAGACAACTCTGAAATACCAATACACACCTGTCAGATTGGCTACAATTACAGGAAAAGATGACAAAATGGACCACAACATAGCATTTTAATGCTCTCTGTGAATGTTTGCTTATATTTTGTTTTCCTTCTTAGGTTTTTTTTTCCTCTTTCTAGATCTGAGTTTTCTTATGCAGTGAGATAACTGTATAGATATGTATACATATATTGGATTTGTCATATAATTTTACATATTTAATATGTATTAGACTACCTGTCATCTAGGGGTGGAGGTAGGGGGAAGGAGGGGAAAAATTTGGAACCAAAAAAATGTTTTGTTTTTTTTTTTTGCAAGTCAATGTAGAAAAATCACTCATATGTTCTGTAAATAAAAAGCTTTAATTAAAAAAATAAACTTCACTTATGGATTTTTGGTTCTTGGTTTGAATCATGAAATGGTTATGAAGTCATTTGTTTTCTTGTTTAACTTTCAATCACAAAATAATCCCCTTTTATATATAAAAAACTTGACTTTCAAAAGGAGTAAAAATTAATTTTTTTTCATAAATAATTAAATCAATTTGTAAAGAATATAATGCCCTGCCCTTTTTATATCTGAATAGCTTTTTCAAAAGGAGAAAAAAAGAATTTGTTTATAAAACTCAAATGTGAAGAAATAGCTTTCTAATAAGTTGTGAAAAGAGACTTCTATGAGGATTCAATAAAAAAGTGAAAAGATTTGTTTGATAAAAAAAAGAAATGATTGATGATACAGGATAATTGTAATAATGCAGCTTATTTGCATGGGACAATTTTTAGTGTTTGGGAGATTAAAACTCCCAAACTTGTAAATCAAATAAGTATTTGGAGACTATGTATGAATGATTAAATGGAAACAGTTGGTTTCATAACTGAAAAATTAATTTTTGGAGACAAGGAAAGTCTAAATTCAAATTGTACCCCAGAGCAAGTCTCTCTCAATCTAATCTCTTAATCTAAATTTCCTTAACTGTAAAATGAGATAAAACAAATACCTCCCATAACTATTGTGAGATTGAAATGAGATGTAACACATTTTGTATCCCATAATAATTTTGTGAGTTTTATATCAAGAGGAATATAAGCTACTGAGCACAAGGAATTTCTGAGTCACTGAAGTCTGAGAATAGCAGCAGGAGAATAATAGTAGAACTCAGCTTGATGGATCTGAGATGGAAGCTAGCAGGAAAAAAAAATTGAACTAGCTGGAGGAGCTGAGGTAAGAACAGAAAATATGCTAAAAGGAAGGCTGTGATGGGAGATGCTGACTGATTGCCATTTCTCCCTGGATAGGGAGAATTAGAAGGGGAAAGCTCTGCATCTACTTTGCTGTAAGAAAAACTGATAATGGATTTATAATATAGAATTTGAATTGTGAAGAGCTGGCTGGGCTTGTTTGCACTGTCCAGGGAGTCAACCTGAGAAATTTGATTTTGTTGTAATTAAATATTGAAATCTGATTCTGCAATGCAGAATTGTTTTGATTGAAGAGCTGGCTGGGTTTGTCTTTATGAGCAGCTCTGCATTTCTTTAGCACAAGGGAATTGCTTATCTTTACCCTAATGTTACAATTCCTCAGTGTCCTTTCATGAGAGATTGTTAATTAAAAGAATTTTTCATTACTTCATCAGTTTGAAAAAAACAAATGGAATAACAGAGCAAGAAAAAAGGGAAGTTCAGAAGGGGAACAGTTGTCAGAGAAGCAGCTTCATGTGAAGACTATTCCTGAAGGTGTCAAGTCCTACCATTCAGAGTTGTGAGTTGTCCCAAAACACAAAGGTTGTCCTCACTTTTGAATTTCCCTTTCTACTCTGACTGATTCTATGTAGATGGGAGTTATACCAGTATGGGCAAAGGAGAGCAGCAAGTTAGGGAAAGGGCCCCTCCCACAAAAGATTTGCCCCTAGGACTCTGAGAATGAGTTGTCTTGTGGTAGTTCTTTTGAAAACCCCAGACCTGCCAGTTTGAGAACAGTTTGGAGTGTCAGCTCAGAAATCTCCATATACTATCTCACAAGAATAATATTTTTGCCTAATTATACAATCATATCTGCAAAAAGCAAGCCCTAAGGGAACATCTATTCTAACTCTTCTTTTTTTCAGAAGAGGGAACTGGGGCCTAGAGAGATTAAGTGAAACTCAAAGTCATATAGTCTGCTTGTGGGTTCTGAGGGCAAGAACACAAATATATTTGGGATAGTGGTATACTCATTTGAGGAATGAAAAATTGAGCTTTCTATTGACATTATTAATGGCATTTCTTTTTAAGATTAGAAACTTTAATTTTTTAATTATAGTATGTATTAACTAATTACCTTATTCATTGATTTTCAAAAGACCCACTTTTTAAAAAATGAGAAGTTCTTCAATTATTCAAACTATTGATATTTTTATTGGTGTGGATATTTCCTCTTCCGATTTAGAACATGATTTCCAACGTTTTTGCCTATTTGCCTTTCCACTTCTATTTCCCTGCATATCCTTTTTACTCTCTTAATTCTCTTATCTTTTTTGCTTTCTTCAGACTCCTCATGCTAAGTTCCGAGGGTCTATTTTCACAGCTTGACTTTTGATTATCAGGGATCACACTCCTTGAAATTGCTTCCTCCTTCAGCAACTGCTTCTCTACACCACTGTCTGCAGGGAATATCTCCTACTGGTCCACTAGATTGTCTCCAAAGTGAAATGGTTGATGGTCATGGGGAAAAGCTGTCTTTTCCTATAGTTCAGGGGTCTCACTCCACAAGTGAGATATGACTTCTAAGATTTAATGGACCTGGCTATTTGAAGCTGTAGAGATTTGGATAATTAGCATTCTCAGCAAATCCCTTCTCCCCTCAATTACAGATACATTCCTACCTCATAAAGAGACATGCGATCTTTATGACTAGGTAAAAAAGAGATCTCTATAATTAATTTAATATCCCATGAACATCTTGTAGTAATATTCTGGGCCTTCTGTGACATTAACTGACATGGAGGTAGTGCCCCCCTTCCTAATGAGAGCTCTTGTCAATTAAGAAGGTCCAAAATATATTTGTGTATGCATGTGTGTATATGTGTGTGTGTGTGTGTGTGTGTGTGTATTTTATAGTTTTGGAGAGTTTCCTGAAGCTAAATAACTTGTCCTTGGTCACAAAAACAGAGCTAGTGAAACCAGGTTTCTCTGTGGATTTAATATTCTTATTTATTAACTCCAACTGTTTCTTTGCCCAATTCTGAACTATTAAATTAATTTTGATGAAAGGGTTAAATGACACAAAGTATTAGCAGTAAATCCTTAACTGATATCCCAGATTTGATACCTGCTTCCTAGATTTTGGTTGCATTTGAAAAAAAGGGTTTTTTTAGACATGATGTGCAGTTAAATACCTCTTCCCAGTTCCTTTTTTTTTCTTAAGAAAAATGAATAAATTGGCATTCCTCCTCTGAGAAGTTGCCAATCTTTAAATTAATGTTAAGTCTTAAGTACCATAAGTGATAATTCCGGATTGGTCCTAGCTATAGCAAATTAAGACTAAATCTTATGGTTTTCTCTCTCCCCCTCCCTTCCTCTCTCTCTCTCTCTCTCTCTCCACACACACACACACACACACAGACACACACACACACACACACACACACACACACACGCGCTTTTACATTTCAACTTCCTAGAAAGCAGGGGCCATTTTTGCTTAATTTGCTTTACAAAGTCTTAATACAATTAGGCATGCAATACATTCTTTTAATTATATTGAGAATTGTGAGGTTATTGCTGTAAAGTTGGAATTTTTGTTTAAATGAAAAAGAAAGGCATTTTTTCCATTGCCAGTCAAGGTATTTTTTCTGACACACCATGTTACTCTTTACTATAGCCTATTCCTGCTTGGCTTGCATATATTCTTTTTGTATTATTCTTTGATTTCCATTTAATCTACAATTATAACAAAAGCAAATGAACTTATGATTTTATTTGTACTTATCCATTTAAACACTGAGACTATAAGAAAACAGCATGCTTTTAATTGAAATGATTTCCAGGAAATGGTAAACACAAATGTCATAGAGCATTATACTTTGAGCTAAAAGGACCATATAATTTACTGAAATTCCTTTATTTTACAAAGAAATGAGGCTCTAAAATGCTAAATAAAGTCCAAAGTTACACTATAAGCTCTCTTATTACCTAATAAGTAGGATAGCTGGGATTTGAAATCAGGTCCTCTGACTCCTGATTTACTGTTCCTTTCATTAGATTATAGATACATAACTTGTTGTTGCCTATTGGTAACTTTGAGCTAGTATCCAAAAAGTTTCCTGATGATTTTTTTGCATTAATTCCAGAGTAAATTGAATTCAAGAAGTTTTTTGTATAGGACATTTCTGAAATATTTATGAGACAAAAGCTAATACAATATATGCATACTGAATTTTTTTTGTGTCTAGAGTAGCTGAAACTTAGATTGACTTCTTGATTGCTTAATAAGTTTTTCTCTAAAAGGCTCACAATTAAAGACCTAGTTTTGACATGCATAAATTTAATCCTCTGGCCATGTACTATTGTTTCTAATGTATGTTTGGGTAGCTTAAAAGTCTCTAGAATTCAGTCTTATGAAGTATTCTTCTATAATTGGAAACAGTTTCTGTGTATGGAGGTATTTGTTAACACTATTCGTAGTATAAAGGTGAGTATGTAACTTCAGGGTTTCCTCTTTGGTCATCTTTGCTTTTAAGCATCAAAGAATGACAACGTGAAGAGGTCCCAATCCTGTTTTATAGATGAGGAGGTTGAATTCTAAAAAAGGTTAAGTAACTTGCCCAAGGTTATATAGCATTTTTATTGGCAAACCTAAGGATCCTTCTCAGTAAAAGAAATCTGTCTCTAAAACAAAGTCTAATACTTGAAATTGGTATGTTTCAGCTTAGAAACTGCAAATGCTACATTTCACTATAATTCAGATACTCAATGCCAAAAAATTAAAATTGAATACAGCCAAATTCTCTAATTCTCACATTCAACTTTTTTTTGGTTATTGCTTCAACACTGAAGAAAGCTAAGGTAGCAAAAACAGAGAAAACCAAATATGCAAACAAATACATGCACAAGTATGCACAAATGTATATGCATATGTACATACATGCACATATACATACATGCATACACACACTGAAAAGGCTTCTTAAAAACCAAGATAGTCACACATCACCAAAGGATAAAAGTATTTGTAGGCACCATCATTTGTAGGTCATTTGAAATGAATTGTCTACATTGGCATTTGATTTGACTTGTTGGCAGAAGCAGAAAAAATGACTCCATTGCACTGCAGACTGATCTTTATTAGTTGTGGCTTCTGCAGTGGCTCCAACTCTTCTGTGGAGCATGGAGGACTTCTGTTATTACATAATACTTTTTTAAAAGCAGACATTTTAACTTAAATATATGCAATTTCTCTTTGCACTAGTGCTTCTATATTGAAATTATGCCAAAGGAATGTAAAAGTCTTCAGAAACAATGCTTCATTTTTCCTTAATGATTTTGTCGACAGGATGGAGACATTTTTGTGGTATGATGAATTCACTTGGTCTCCTGTTGTGTATTTCCCACATGTTCTAGAAAGCACTTTTATTTTTTTGAGATCAATAGTCACCAATCTCTTAATTTCAGCAAGAACTTCACTCTTACCTTGTTGTATTTAAATGACATTTATATTCTAGGATAATTGATGTTAATGATATGGTACTCAGTGGAAATTTTTTTTTTTTTGGCCTGACCTTCTAAGTTCCACAGGCCTATAACACTGCAAGCAAATCATGACTATTCTAAAGTAAAACTTACTCTCCCCTCCCCACCTCAGACAATTATGATTTTATCAGGCTACAGGAGGTAGAAGCATAGCTCATAAATGACTAACATTCCAAGACCTTCTAGAACTCTGGCTATATCACAAATCCCATACCATATTTTTACTATGTGATGCCTTTAACTTCGATTATTCTTAATGTGTATATATGTGTATATGTATATGTGTGTGTGTAAATGTTTTCCTCCCCAAGTTCTCACTTTTAAAAACTTTTGTATATAATAGGAACATTGATTTTGACCTGGAAGGGGCCTCAAAGATCATCTATTTTAACTTCCTTATTTTACAGAAGAAAGAATTAAGGCCCCAAGAGAGGAAGTAACTTACCTAGGCTCCCACCAGTACTGAGCAACAAAGCTAGGATTTAGACCCAACTTCTTGGGCTCTTGAAAGAAATGATTATCAATAACTTATAATTTGGGGATATCCAAAGTTCTCCACTTTCTAAAGTCCCAAATTTAAAAGTTCAGTTTGTTAAAGGACATTGCTGATAATGAAATTGGACTAACTTTCTTATTCAAGACCCTATCCTATGAAATAGCCATTGACTTCTGCACTGATATGGATGGGGATGTACATTTTTGGTCCAAGGCTGGAGGTGGTCTGGGTATAGAGATAGTTTTTCCATCTAAGGATGGTATGATGCTTTCAGTCCCTTATTTTAATATAGCTCACCTTTCATTGTGTTTACTAATCATAGTTGACGCTTTTCTTCCAAAAGAACATATAAGACTTGAGTCCACCATCACAACCATGATTGTTTTGGTATGAAACAGGCAACTAAATTATCATCCTTGTATTAATAATGTGCTGGCCTTATTAACAAAATGATTAAATCACCTCAAAACTATGTCTTTTGGACCTCTTTAATCACCACATCCTAAATTCTACATGATTTTTCATGATGTATCCCATGGCTTCTATATGTTTGTGTATAAATTCTAAAGATCTGGAGCAAGAGTTTCTAGTCACTGACTAGTTTTAGCAAATTACTTCATTTCTCTGAGACTCAAGTTGCTTGTCTATGACACAGCTGGACTAAATTATGGCAATGTAAAGATGAGCATGACACTGAAGGCATCTAATGCAGACTTAAGGATAACTTAAAAAAAACAGCCTGAAGAAAACAAGTTGTATTAGTCTCTTTTATCACATTTGTTAATGTCATAATAAAGTCTGATTTACTCTCCAAGTCAAAAATATTTAAACACAAAAATCTTTTTTCCAAAGTGAAATGGTAATTAGGGCATGGCAGGGAAGACTACAGAAGGAAAAGAGTACATAAGGGAAAAGTTCCTACTCTCAAAGCAGTTTCAGATAAAGTATATTTTTAGTATTGAGAGTATCTAAAACTCCCAGTCTTCATCCCCCCAAAAGAATGTCCTTCATTTGCATGGAGCTCTTACAAAGTTGAGATATCTTCAGGGAGACTGACTGCCTTGATGACATGGGAAGAAACTATAAACTGGGGCTGGTAGAAAGCACTGCAAAATGTACCCTGGGCAAGTAGCATGAAAGACTCTAAGATCAACTTTTTAATCCCACCCTATATTGGAATGGGTGTGAAGGCCTCAGATATTACAATATAAAAAGTTTTGTGGTTAAGAGAGATGATAATAAGACATCTCAAGGATTGTACTACTAAGAAGGAACTCACTTAAATGTGTAGATGTCATCTGGTAGGTTCCAATTTGGGTTTCTTTCTGCTAACTAGGTGATAAACTTTACCTGCTGAAGTAGTATAAAGACTTTCAGCCCTCTCTAAATTTCAGGGCCTTAGTTTGACTGAGGTTGAACCCATTCTGTGATTAAGGCTAGGTAGCAATTGAGGCAAAGAATTTCCTCTTTTGCCTAGTCCAAAAAAATCTAAATAAATACATGAATGAATCTGGGAGGGAAAGACCCTCAGGGATAGCTTAAAGAGGCCAAAGTCTCCCATTTTATCCAGGATCATCTCCAGTGGTCTTGATCTCTATTTTGCCACTGGAATCAGAAATACAACTCACTTGCATGTCATGGCATCACCGCCCTGATATCATGGTCCTCTTTGAGAATGAAGGATAAATAACAAACTTAAGAACTCTGGGACACGGCTTGTCAAACTTATCCTAGTGATGGACCTGGACACAATAGACATGTTATCTTTAAATCAGGAAATAACTATTAATTCACCTTTAATGAAATTTTCATTAAAATATTTCAGTTTGAGATGATTTCTTTAGGTACATCTTGATTTTAATTGGTTGTCTCAGCTTCACATACTGGGTAACATCCTTTTTCTAAATTTTAAACCTATATTGAAATGAGTCTCAAGACTTGATTACTTTGTTATATGACATAAATTCTGTTATATGACATAAATCATTAAAAACAAAATACAAAAGCCTTGACCACGTGTACTAAGTGAATGATAATGAACATGTAGCAAAAGTATTAAACAAATAGAAGAAAAATGAGAGGCCCTGCTGGTCTATACCCAGCTATACTTTCAGAAGAGGAAACTGAGACATATTAGTGATTAGCTTAATGTCATATAGCCAATAAAGACAAAGGAGGTATTTAAAATTAATCTCCTTAATACAAATATGTATTTTTGTAAAAAAAAATCAACTGGAACACATATTCAATTATTTTCAAGATAACTGCAGAATAGCCACAATATCCCACCATATCTAATATTGTAAATATGAGTGTGTCGTTGAAATTTAGGCTGCGTGTGCAGGAATGCACAAACACGATTATTCTTCTCCCAGGCAGCATGGGAGGAAAAATTTTTCTAAATCAGTTTAAGAAAAATGAGTTAATTTTAAGTTTCTTAGAAGAGTGTAAGGAACTGAATTGATTATCTCTGATTTAACTATATAGTTATGAAACTGACATTGATGATGTGGGAAACTACAGTTTTTCATTTTGAACCTCAGGGTATTCTAAGAAGAAAAAGGATTAAATTAAGCAAAACATACATGGGAACAGAATATCCAGCAAAAATTCATATAGAATCAAGTTGTTAAGGCAGTATAATATGGATATTAAATATTAATCACGTATAATTTGGGGAGAAATGTTAGACAACATTGAAGCGAATGTAATAGGAGCCAAAAACTTCGTGGAGAAGGTTGGTGGCCAAGGACCGTGTGTAGAGGTGGGGTTGGGTAGCAGAAATTTCCTCTCTCCCCTTCTATTATCCCACACCTACTTCTAGTTCCCATTTTTTGCTCAGAGCCTTGGCAGATGGGGGAATAATTTCCCTCGGTACAGAATCATGGAATTAGCACTATAAAGGTCCTTGGAGATCCAGGTCCTAATTGCCAGTTACAACAGAGCGTTTTATACCAAGAGCAAACATCTGGCCGGAACTTCTCTGGACTTCAAATTTCAATCTGCTCTGGTGTTCCACTCCACTTCTTAGTACTAGAAACAAAGCCTGGCACACAGGCAGTGCTTAGTAAATGCTTACTAACTTGCCTCACAAGACTCAAAATCAATCCCTCTACATACTCTAGTTCCTCGAAAAATCGCGACCTTTCACAAGATGACCATTTCCAAACACTCTCCATCTACTTCTCCAACTACTTCTTTCAGAATTTAACCATGCGCCAGCTAACCCATGTGGTAGTATGTCCGGAGCCGGACCAGGAAGAACATGGCCGCAAGCGACGGGTTCCCACCCTCATACCACCCCCAGCCCTCCCCTGGCCCGCCTCCGCATGGCAGGAGCGTGGCGGAAGTAGCTCAAGAGAAACCAGCAAACGCCCGTTGAAGGAAGGCGCATGCGTTCGTGTTTCAGTGCTCTTTAGGTCTGTGGCGTGGGGGAGTCTTAAGTCATTCCTTCTAGCTTCGGCCTTCCCCCCCCTCCCCGTCTCAACCGTGCACCTCCTCCCCCCAGCACAAGAGCAGAGGTTACGCCATCTTGTTCCCCCCTCCCACGACCTCAGTCGCCCCCTCTCCTTAGCCATACTCCCCTCCCCCCTCCCCCCGGAAGAGTGTCCTGGGCAGCCGCGGCGGGAACAGCACCAGCTTCGGCCGTCCCCACCTCCGCGGCGCGGGACTCGCAGCCGTCCGTCAGTCCATCAGCCCCTCCAAGGGTTCATTAAAGCAGAGGTTGGAGGGGGAGGGAGACTGTGACAAAGAGTTACGGAGGGTGGGGGGATGGGAGCTGGGGGGAATAAGGAAAAGACGACGGTGATGGTGAATGGGGAGTGGGAGGGGGAAAGTGAAGCATAGAAAGGACCGTCTCGCGTGCAGAGGCAGGAGCAGCAGCGGCTCTGGGGCCGCTGCGCTCCCCGGGGGAGGGGCGGTGATTGTTTCGAGCCCAGACGGGCGCTACACTGGTCCTGGGCAAGCGGGCGCCGGAGTTCTAGCGGAGCGTTTGCACCGCCCCTTTCCCCCCTTCCCGGGAGGCTCGCGCCGCCCCCTTTCCCTTCCTCCCCATGTTCAGGGAGCCTCCCAGCAGCACAGGAAAGTCTTTCGGATGTGAGTCCTCCCTCGCGTCTTTTGCGCCCTGGGATGCTCGTGTGGGAAGCCTGTACTGTTGTGTGTGGTTTGCAGTGCTGGCAGAGTGCCTTAGACAGTAAAATAGGACCGACGGACTCCCCCAGACCATGTACTTGGGAACGGTTTAAGCTCTAGTTATAAATTGAGAGCTGGTAGAGGACCTTCGAGTCCAGCCCCTTGATTTTATAGATGAGGAAAATTAGACCCAGAGGGGGAAAGTGACTTGCCCAGGGTAATATTTGAACCCAGATCCTTTGATTCCCATTTTGTGCCTTTTATTTGCGGGTGCAATGGAAAGTACACTGGACCAGGAGCCAGAAGACTTGAGTTCAAATTCTACCTCTATTATTCTTATTGTGGTCTTGGATGTTTAACTTGTTTTGTTTTCTCATCTGCAAAAAGGAGACTTGGATCAGATGACCTCTAGGGTCCTGTTCAGCCCTAAATGTATGTTCCTATAAACTCATTTGATCTTCATAACAGTTCTGTGACGTATGTAGTACAAATATTATGTGCTTTTTTTTTTTTTTTGCTGAGGCAATTGGGGTTAAGTGACTTGCCCAGGGTCACACAGCTAGGAAATGTTAAGTGTCTGAGGCCAGATTTGAACTCAGGTCTTCCTGACTAAAGGGCTGGTGCTCTAACCACTGCACCACCTAGCTGCCCCCCATTATTTACATTTTACAAAAGTGAAAATAAGATTTGGGAGAAATTATGACTTTTTCTAGGGTCACAGGGCTGTTTAGGAACTGGAACAGAGGTCATCTGACTGACTTCAAGGCAGTCAATCATCAATCATTTTATTAAAATGTACTGTGTCCTAGGCATTTTGTTAAATTCTGGGGATCTAAAGAAAGCCAAAACTATTGTCTCTGCCCTCAAAGAGCTCACAATAAAATGAAGCAGATAACATGCGAATACGTGTGTACATACAAGATTATATAGAGCACATGAATGGTATCCTCAGAGTGAAGAAAAGGGAGATGTGGAAAGGAGGGAGAAGATCCAGAAAGATCTGAAACTGGTGGGATTTGAGCTGAATCTTGGAGAAGCCTGAGAAGATGAGGAGGTAGCATCCCAGGCATGAGGAACAACCAGTGAAAAGGCAGTGAAAAAGTGGGGAGATGAAGTGTGGTGTGTGTGGGGAGCAGCAAGGAGGCCAGTGTAGCTGGATCTATAATATCAGTCAAAGGGTAAAGTCTTTAAGAAGACTGGAAAGGTAGGAAGAGGCCAGCTTGTGATTAGCTTTAAATATCAAATAGAGAATTTTATATTTGATCCTGGAGGTAATAGGGAGCCAGTGGAGTTTATGTTTGGACAAGTTTCCTATTTTAGGAAGGTGACTGGCAGCAAGATGGCTTGAATTGGAGTGGAGAGAGACTCAAGGCAGGAAGATCACCATGAGATCCTGAGCTAGGATTGTGGCTGTCTTGAGTGCAGAGCAGAGAATTTGTGTGATCGATGTTGTGAATGAAAAAATGGCAAGACTGGCAACATATTGGCTATGTGGCTTGTAAGTGAAGAGTTGAGAATAACATTGAGGTTGTCCTGGGTGTGACTCGGAGGATGATTATAGTAAGTAATAGGAATGGTGGGATGAGGGGAGTGTTTTGAGGTGAAGAAAATGAGTTTTGCTGTGGACATAATTGAGTTTGAGATGCCTATGTGATATGTAGTTTGAGATGTTCATAAGGTGATATGAAACTGGAGCTTAGGGGAGAGACTAGGGCTGGATAAGTAGATCATAAGTGAATCATCAGCATAGAGATGATAACTGAACCTATGGGAACTGATGAGATCACCAGGTGAGACAGGATGGATAGAAAAGAGAAATAGCACCAGGACTGGAGACCATCTACTATAAGAGGGCATAACATGAATGGAGATGTAGCAAAAGAGACAGAGGAAGAGCAGTCAGATAAGTAGGAAGACAAACGAGAGAGAAAGAGAGAGAGAGGGAGAGAGAGAGAAACAATGTCATGAAAACCTAGAGATTATCGGGCAGAAGAGGGTGATTGATGGTGTCCAGGGTTGCAGAGAGGACGAGAAGAATGAGCACAGAGATAAGGCCATTTGCTTTGAGGTTTAAAAGATCATTGGTAATGGGAGAAGAGTTTAGTCTAGAATTTTTTCTTCTTTGCATCTAGAATTCCATTGTTAATACATTCTCTGTGCTCTGTCCTGATTAGACTGCTTCTGAAATACTGTATTAAGTTTTGAACTTAAATTTAGAGGCAGGTGATAAGCTAGAAGTGGCCAGAAATGGTGAGGAGTCTGGAGTATGCTGTCATATGAGGTGAATAGTTGATGAACTAATAATGTTTAGCTTGGATAGGGGACTAAATGATTCCTAAGAGCTCCTCCAGCTTTGCTGATCCTGTTTTCTTAAAGCAAGGCAGGGAAAAGAAGCAGGATGGCTCCTTTCAAATATCTGAAAGGGTGTTATGTGAAGGAGGAATCATTAGATTTATTCTGTAGCTTGTGGGGAAATAACTTAAGACTATACATTATTGACATATTGCAACTCAATATGAAGACTCAGAAAGTAGAGATATTGAGAAATTGCAAGGTGTGATTTGTGGGTACTACCTGGCTCTGGTTGAATTTATGCAGAAGCTAGATGACCATCTTTTAAGGATACTAGGTGTATGTGCTCATGCACACCCATTATGTATATATATATACATACATTATATACACACACATGTAAATATATTGATCTACATAGATCAGTTTATCCTCTCTGCATGGGATGGTAAATTGGATTAGATAACTTTTAAAGGTTTCTTCCATCAAGATTCCTTATGAAATTAGAAAACCCTTGGTAACTCTGGGAAATTTTCTGCCCTATATAATAGTAATAGTTGCTTGGTGGTTAGTTAAATTTTCTCTTTAAAATGTGATGCTTCATATTATGAATTTATATTTTTTCTGATTTATAATGGATACATTGGGGAATGTATGGTTGTGACTTATTTTCCTAGGCTCATACAACAGATTAATTCCATTTTTAGGTGTAGGAGCAGGTAATTAATTACATAGTGTTCCATTTAAAATTATTCATTTCTTTGTTTTCTTTTTTCTTCACCACCATTTTGGTAGTGTACATAATTTAGAATGTTTTCATTTTCACAATTTGTGGTCCTTTCACTTTTGTAAAAAAAAAATGTTTTTCTTTTTGTGTAGTAAAGCAATTTAAATAATTTCAGGTGTTTAACCATAGTTAAAGGCACCTTGTAAGCAGTTGGTTTTGGGTTTTTTTTTTTTTTTTTTTTTTTGTTATAGCTGCTGTAGATAATCAGAAATTTTTTTTGACAAGTGATTTAATAAATGTAGAAATTTCTCTACTTTTAACTCATAATCTTATAGGGTTTCCTGGAACAGTAAGAAGCTAAATTACTTGTCCATGATCATATAATAAAAATAACTATAATAGTTATATTAATAATAATAATGATAATAGCAGTCACAATAGCATTTATATGGTGTTTTAGGATTTGCCCAGTGCTTTGCCAACCTAATCTCATTTGATGCTTAAAACAACTCTATAAAACAGGTGCTTTTATGAGGGAACTGAGGGTGATTTGTTAAATAATTTGCCCAGGATCACTTAGAACTTATAACTGTTTAGGGAGATTAGCCATCTTAAGAATTTCAGAAACCTGAATGAAAACCATAGAACTTTTTCCATCTTAAGAGCTCTTTAGCTTCCAGCATTTAAAAATGTGGAAACTGAGTTCCAGTGAGGTGAAATGTATTCAGCAAGGTTATAAAATTTGCCAATGGCAAATATAGGATTAATTTCCCCCGCTAAAATTCTATTGATTTAGAAGTAAATAAAAACCAGTTCTCCTATCCTTATTAAAGTTAAAATGATGTCTCTGGAATATATATATATCCAGAGAGAGAGAGAGAGATCTTTTGAACTAGGCTATTTGCTACTATCTAGTTTGCTACAGTACTGATAAGTTTTCTTCCTTGTCATACTTAAGAAATTTAGCAAGGAAGAGACCTCAAGGCAAACACTGAATTTGGTTTCAGAAAAGTTCAGATGACTAGTTTCTGTCTTTTCTGACTTTGGATTTTGAAAAACTTATTTGCTAGTTTGGAGCTAGTGTGTGATGTAGTGGATAGAGTGCTAGACTTGGAGTCAGAAAAACTTGGGTTTGTATCTTGCTTTGAACATTTCCTAGTTGGATGACTGAGCAGGTCAGTTGATTTTTGGGTCTCAGTTTCCTTATCTGTAAAATCAAGATGTTAGACTAAATAAGTAATACTTTCTAGCTCTGAAGATTACATATTGAATAGTGAAAAATTTAGTGTCAGCACTTGATTTGGAGTTCAAGGGCCTAAGTTCCTTATAAATTATCTATCTTGTCATGTCTTCATTCCATAGTTTCTACCAAAAAATCTGAAATCAAAAACACTGCATTTTTTCCTTTTGTATTAGAAAGATTTAGAATTTCAGAATCATGGAATTGGAAAGGCACATCAGAAACCTTCTAGTTTAATGTTCACCTGACAAGAATATTCTCCAACATATGTTTGACAGGTGGTCGTTTAATAAGTGAAAAAGAATCTCCTCGGGCAATCTTTTCCATTTTTGAGTAGCTCTGATTACTAGGTTTTTCTTTACATTTATTCAATTTCAAAGATAGAGTTCTGAAGAGCAGTCATTCACTCTCTTGTATTTTTTTTTTTAATTGACTAAATTTCTTGTGTCCTTTGCCACACTCAACTTTATAGATGAAATTGCCTGTTGTAGTGGTTATGGACAGAACTAGAAAACCAAAGCCAGATCCAAACCAATACTAACAGTGAAATCACAAATCTGAGAGCCCTGCCTTCTAGACTCTGGACTAGGGTGTTTTGGGGGAAACAAAGTTTTGATAGTTTAGTTTCTTCTCTCAAGAAATTTATGGCCTAATAGGAGAAATAAGATACATATGTAAATAACTACTGCAAAAAGCATTTTTAATGTCTGTTTTGGAATTTAGTTCAACAAACTTCTAGTAAGTCTATTATGTGTGTGTAAGGATACAAAGATAAATATACATATACCATTCTCTTAAGTATTATATAATTTAATGTTAGAGTAGTTTATCAAAAAGAAAATTCACCATTTTAAGACTTTAAGATCAATTAGATCATCTCCTAAAAATCATTTTAAATTTTACAGGAAAGAGTTATTTTACATTAAATGTTCAATGTTTACTATAGATAGCAGATAAATTTTAGGTTAAATTTATGATATACTTTTTGGGGTCCCTTGTAGAAGCATTGTATGCAGTTCATTTTCATTTCATAATTTAAATAATTTTATTCATTTAAAAGATTATACAAATTTGTGGTTATATATTTACTCTTTTGAAATTTGTTTATATCTATGATTTATTTGATGTCTTTGGTGAGGATTATAACATACTTTTTAATTGTTAAATATAATTTAATCATCTTGTTCCTTTGGGAAAATAGAATGTTCATGGCAATGTCCTTTATGATATGGTTTTTGATAACAATTGTGGTAGAAATGAGTACTGCTTGTATATGACATTGTACCTGTCTATAAATAATTTAGAATAGTTAGAGAAAATGTGATTTTGATTAATTAGCTCTTATAGAAGATGGGAGAAATTGTAACTTTTTTTTTTAGTCTTGTTATATAGAAATTATCCACCAACTTCTCTTCCATCTCTTTACAAGCATTTAAAAAAAAAAAAAAGAAAGAAAGAAAACCCTCCCAAATCACTAAAATAAAGTAAATATACAAGGCTTGGAGGAGGAAAGGTGTGGTCTGTGTGGGTATGGCAGCTTAAAAATTTCTGACTTGTTTATTCATCCAACTGAATGAACATGTTTCATTTCCAACCATTGAGGCCTGAAATATGATTTCTCACAATAAAGTCATTCATTGCACCCTCTTATTTGTTGTTTAGAGAGTTGATAACTTTATCTCTATCCTCTAATAATTAATAAAGAGGATATATTCCATTGGCATTTCTTTCTTTCTTTCTTTTTTTTTTTTAGTAACTTCAGAGGCAACAGTAGGAATAATCTAGGAATAGTTAAATTTCATCTGTATCATGCTCCAGAAAAGTATTAAAGTTTAGAAAAAATTCTGCAAGGTTTATGGAAAGCTCACTTAAATTGAACCATATTCTTTAGGTATGTATGGTCAATTCAACCAGTTTTGTATCCTAATTGCAATTATAAGCTAGCCCATGTCCATTTCCATCGTGACCACAAGAATAATGAGAGAAATTGATGTGTTATTGAAATTTAGGTATATTAATATTCTACCATTCTCCTGATTCACTAATCTAGAATGAAGAAATGAGAATCTAGTGTCAGAGGTCTTTGGTGAAATCAGTATGTTTTCTATGATCACTGTTTCCTTTTCTTAGATGTTCATTCATCATTCCTTTAATAGTAGAGACTTTGCCAGAAATGAAAGCTAAATTTGGGAAGCCATGCCACAGTGTGTAGCGCACAGGCTTGGAGTCAGAAAGACCTGGGTTCAAATCCAAGCTCAGACACTTGCTGTGTGATACTGGGCAAGTCACCTAACCTTGTTTACCTTGGTTTCCCTGTGTTTAAAATGAGCTGAAGAAAGACATAGGCAAATAAATCTAGTGTCTTTGCCAAGAAAACCCCAAAAAGGTGTCACAAAGAATTGAACACAACTGAAATGACTCAACAATAAAAGCCATCTCTTGAATAATAGTTTTGTCAAAAATCAAAGTCAAGTTCATTTGGCCTATATCTTTTGATTGTGCTTTTCCCCTTCTTTATATATGTGTGTGTGTATGTTTATATATGTATGTATACACACATGCACATAAATATGTATAACATTTATCATTTTGTAGTATTATGGAACTTCCTCTATTCTTGAAAATCTTTCAAACTATCACAGATGGCTCTGGAATCATGTTCCTTAGTCTTTTAGGTACTGCTTTGGGTTTTAGTCCATTTCTGGTAATCTGAACTCCTTAGAGAGAATTAGGTGCTCTTTTAACATATCCTTAGTTATCTTGACTATCAACTCTCTATCTGCCATTTTTGTTCTATCCTTTGCAATTTAAAGATTATTCTTGGCAGAGAAGACAAAAATGAAATGAGATGAGAAAGGTTTCCTTTTTTCTATCATCCTTTAGGTTTACCCCTTCCCTTAAGCAACAAACAGATTCTATTCCCTTATCATTTTTTTATTTGCTTGTTTTCACTGTCTAAAAGGACCGTCTTGGTTCTTAGTGTTTATTACTAAACAGATTGTTCTTAACTTAGCACTCCTGAAACTTATTTTTACAAAACTATGCCATGCTTTTATATTCATTTTCTATTATGTCGCCTTGTTTCCATCTTCAGTATATGACTTTATAAAATCTTTGGGTCATAGATATAGAGCTAGACAGAATTTGAGAAAATTATTTAGAACAATGCACTCTGTCCTATTTTACAGATAAGGAAACTAAGGTTAGGGAAATGAAATTTTTGGGGAGGTAACAAGGCTGCAAAAAGCAGAGCTAGATTTGGACCTAAGTCCTGTGACTCTGAATGAGGCACTTTGTATGTCCAGATTCTTCTCTTTTGATAATTCTTATTTTTTTCCTTAGTGGAAATGTCTCAATTCTTGGCTTCAAATTGCAATCTTAAAGAGCTTCCTATTCCTTATCCCTTAGAAAATTTTAGTCCATGAGATCACACTAATTATTGCCTTGAATCCTTTTAAATAACAAGCTCTTCTCAAATTTATGGAGCTGATTGTGTCTAGTTTTCCTTTTTTTTTTTTCCTGTTACATTTTCAAAAATAGAAGGAATGATCAATTTCTTCTAAGTTCCTATAATTTCCATCCCAGAAACTAGCTTCTACTTCGAAATAGTTTGTGGTATAGTTGAAAAGATCACCAAGTTTAGAATCAGAGAACCTAGGTTCAAATCGCAATTTCACTTTTTATATGACTTTGGGCAAGTCACCAAGACCTTAGTTTCTTCCCCTGTAAAGTTAAAGAAATGAACTAGATCAGTGATGTCAAACTGAATCAGAAATGGATCCACTATTGAGCCTGTATAAGGATTCCTGAAGGCCATTAAATTTAATTTTAAAATGTAATGTTATCTATGTTTTGTTGTATTTTGCTTTATTTTGCTAAATATTTTCAATTACATTTTAATCTGGTTTCGGTTGCACTCAGAAGTCTTGTGGGCTGTGTGTGACTCTGCTGTGTAGTTGACGCCTATGGACTAGATAACCTCTAAGATTTACCTCTAGTTTAGTATTTATTAGTTGTATATTAGGTTATAGTTGGAAATTAAGTTTTGTGTAGTAGAAAGAGTACTGTCATAGTCTTTTTTTTAAAAATTTTCAACAGATAACTTTATTTGGCAATTTTTTAAAAGAAATTTGAATTACAGCTTCTCTTTCTTCCTCATCCCTTTATCACCACCTATTGAAAAGGCACATGTTAAGTTATGTAAAACATTTCCATAAAAATCATGTTGTGAAAGAAAACAGATTCCTCCCCCCCCAAAAAAAAATCCTCAAGAAAAGTAAAGTTAAAAAAAATTATGTTTCAATTTGAATTTAGACTATTATAAGTTCTTTTTCTGGTTTTGTATACCATTTTTCATCATAAGTCCTTCAGAGTATGTACTTTGAGTCTTAATAGGACTGGGTTTGAACTCTGATTCTAAACAACAGTGTGTGAGCATGGGTTTTCTGAGCTTCAGTGTCCTTATCTTTAAAATGAGGATAATAATACCTTCAGTACCTACCATGTAAGGTTCTTTGGGGACTGAATGAAATAATATATGTAAAAGATTTTTTTTGTATCTTAAATTGTTATATAATTGCCAGCTATTATTGTCATCATAATTGTATTCTACTGTAATATTAATAGCATTTATCTTCTTCAAAAATGACCTGTGTTTTTCCTTATACTTTTAATTTCTCATTTTTGTGTGACTTTCAATACCTTTTATCAAAAAACTACTGTCAAAGATAGAAAAGAAAACTAAATGGTCACTTTACTGGAAGAACTCACAGTCTCATTCAGACACTATATATTTCTTGGAAATAGAATAATTAGGAAAAATGAAGGTACCCTCCATACTATCAGAATTCAATAGAGATCATATTTTGGTTTGCAATAGACAAGAGAGAGCTTCATGAGAAAGGTTAACAAGCTCCTAATAAGAAAGGAGGGGATTAAGAAATTATGGATGTGTGGAAAAGGATGAGTAAAAGTTGGCAATGTGTAGCAAATTGGAGGTGCAGTTAAATTTTCCTGTGGAAAAAATAATGATAAATGTTGGAGGGGATATGGAAAAACTGGGACACTTAATGCATTATTGGTGGAGTTGTGAACTGATCCAGTCATTCTGGAGAGCAATTTGGAACTTTGCTTAAAGAGCTATAAAATTGGGTATAACATACCCTTTGATCCAGCAATGTCACTATAGGGTTTGTATCTCAAAGAGATCATAAAACAGGGAAAAGTATCCACATGTGCAAAAATGTAGCTCTTTTAGTGGAGGCAAAGAATTGGAAATTGAGTGGATGCCTATCAGTTAAGGAATGGCTGAATAAGTTATAGTATTTGAATGTAATAGAATATTATTATTCTATAAGAAATGAACAGGCTGATTTCAGAAAAGCCTGGAAAGATTTATGTGAAATGATGCTGAGTGAAGTGAGCAGAACCAAGAGAACATTGTACATACTAACAGCATGATTGTGATGATCATGTATGTTAGACTTGGCTCTTCTCAGCTATATAGTGATCTAGGACAATTCCAATAAGACTGGGAATGGAAAATATCATCTATAATCAAAGAGAGAACTAAGGAGAATAAATGCAGTTTGAAGCATACTATTTTCATCTTTTGTTTTTGTTGCTTGTTTTTTCTTTCTCATGGTTTTTCTCTTGTTCTGATTTTTCTTTCACAACATGACAAACAAATAAGGAAATTTTTAAAAAAAATTTTTTATTTGCATAACATATGTATGGGTAGTTCCTTAACATTGATCCTTACAAAGCTTTCCGTTTAAATTTCCCCCCCTAGTCCCCTCCCCTCCCCTAGATGGCAGAAAGCCCACTACATGTTAATTATATTGAAATACTTTTTTTTTTTTTTTTTTTGCTTTTTGCTGAGGCAATTAGGGTTAAGTGACTTGCCCAGGGTCACACAGCTAGGGAATGTTAAGTGTCTGAGACCAGATTTGAACTCAGGTCCTCCTGACTTCAGGTCTGGTGCTCTATCTACTGTGCCACCTAGCTGCCCCTTATATTGAAATACTTGACAAGTCGAATATATGTATACATAACAAATATGGAAATGTTAAAAATGATTGTACTGATACAACTTATATTAGATTGCTTGTTCTCTTGGGTAGGGGGAGAAAGTAATGAAAGGAGTGAGAAAAAAATTGGAACTCAAAATCTTACAGAAGTGAATGTTGAAAACTATCCTTACATGTAATTGGAAAAATAAAATACTATTGAGGAAAAGAATAATAATGAAAAAGAAAGCAATCTCCCTCAAAAAAATTTTTCCTGGGTCAAGTGGATAGTTAAGGTGGGGCTAGGTTGTAAAAAGACTTGAATCTCAGGTTTAGAAGTTTGATTTTTTTCTTTAGTCAATATTGGACTACCAGATGTTTTTGAGAAATGTAAGTGACCTGATTAAAATGGTATCTTAATAAATATCGTATAAAGAGGGTTGGAGCAGGGAGGAGCCAGATGAATTTTTCTCCTGAGATACTGAATTAGGATATTTCCAGTGGAAATGGAAAGGAAAAGATGGAGTTGAGTGACGTTTGTTTTAACAGGAAAAATAACAGAATTGGGCCACTGACTATAAGGGATAAAGGAGAGCAAGAGTCAAAGATGAACCTGGTAACTATGGTAACATTTATTGGTAAAATGTTGCCATGAATGTTAATTGCCATAGATAGAAATAGGTGAGTTAGAAAGGGGAGATGCTTTGGTAGGAGTAAGGTTTTAAAAAAAGTCTCAAAGCTGTGGTTTTCACCAAAGGACAGAGTTTGGCTAAGTATGGAAGAAGAATAGAATAGGAATATTTTAAGATGAAAAATATAAATAAAGGTGCAATGAATGTGTAAGATACGAGTGAAAACAGTGGTTTTCAAGTACAAGAGCTTTAGATAATACTTTTAAACAGTGCTTCTACTTATTATATTAGGAGAGTTGGTATTTTATTCTTTTGGCTGTTTGAAATCTTTAGCCACTTGTTTAAATCACAAGTTAAATTTAATTCCTTCCAATTTTAATATGGCGAGTTAAGTCTATGAGTAGGGCTAGTGAATTTTTAAATGTTTTGTTTATCACATTGGGTATATAATTTGAGTCTTAATTTGTGAGTTAAGGAAAGATGAACACTGGTTAATTTTTATCTATAATCTAATTATGATCTTAATTTTTGTCTTGTCTATAAATTAAAAATTCTTAGCCTATTTCATAGGATGTCTTTTAACTTTTGACTGCTTTATTTCCACTCATATGGTTAATTAACAAAGACTACCTTTTTAGTCTGAATATAGTCTGCCTCTAGATATAAGATATATGTCTAAGATGGTATATTTATTGAAGAAAAACAAATATAGGTATTCCTTGAGAAATAAAACAAACTATTATGGAAAATAAAATTTTCAAGGAAAGGTTTTTCTTTTTAACTATCTTTCAGTTATATACAGATGTTTAATTCATTTTTTAATCATTACTTTTGTTATCCTCTAACCAAGAGGACAATTATAGACAATACTCAATTTTGAACAAGTCAGATTTGGGAGAGGGGAGAATTATGACATATTTACACTGATTAAATAATTTAAATATTTTCATAAGCAAAAATAACTCCAATTAGTAGGAGAAGAAATTTTTCAACTTAATTCCAAAACCAAAGAACTTATTTTTGGATTACTGTTATGTTTATCCACATTATTTCTTTCTTCTTTTATATTTTCAGTCTTCAGAGAAGCATCTTGGATTTACTTATTTATAATGGTAATAAGTTTTGTTCTTTGTAACATAAAGTCTTATTCTAGAGACTCTACTCAAACCACACGTTATAAAGCATGAAGCATTGATAAAGTTGTAATAATTTATTTGTATTGTATAATTATGACTACAATGAGATCTATTTTATTGGGATGGAAACCTTTATATTGTATTTAATAATTTAGTAAACTAAAATTGTGAGCATCAATAGATACCATAAAAGTATTTATCTTGAATGCTCAGTGACATGAATGGCTTGTTATGACTTTACAATAAAGCAGGTACATTGAGGCTCCAAATTGCTTTTAGTTGGCCACAAAATATGCCACAACTAGGAATAATAATAGCTAGCCATTATTATATTATACTATATTATTATGCTATAATATTATATTATACCATTAGCTAGTAATAATAGCTAGCATTTATGTAGCACTATGAGATGCACAGTGTTTTACAATTGTTTCTTTTCATTTTAGAAGTTTTAACAAAGAATGTTTTGATTATCAAGCATTTTCCATAATTTTTTAAAAATCACATGCAAAAATCAAGTTGTCAGATTACAATGAAGAGCATGCTCTCTTCTATTACAGTAGAAAACTAGAACCATTATGTAGGTTGACAGAATTAATTTGCTTTAGCAGTGGTTCATATAGTCACACCATCTCCCATATGCATTATTTATAAATATTTCTAAATAAGTAAGTGAGTAGATGAATTTGATCTCTTTTTCATTATTAAAGAGTATAAAGTGACATTAAATATATTTAATATTTAAGTTTTTAAACTTCTTTTTTTATGATTACATGTCTTCAGGATATATTAATCACCAAAATCAGAGAGGCAAATTAAATGCAATCATATATTCAGGGTATGTTTGCTGAATCAACTGTTCAGAAAAATAAATTTACTGTAATATTTTCAGCACAAAAATTACCCCTTACAATATTTATTTCTCTTAAATAAAAATACAAATGCCAGATTTTCTTCAGAGAAAAATTTATAAATGTTCCATAGATAAAATATTTTCATAATGACTGGTTTTAAGTAGTATTGATCAGAACTGATCTTCTGCTTAGTACTTTTCATATTTAACTACTACATGTTGAAATAATCTGTGCCCCCATCTGCACATCTGAATTCAGTTTATAGAATATGGCAAACAGCTGCATTTCAATTGAAAGCTATAACAACTGTAGGACATTAACCTGTTGAGAAGATTACAGTAGATTTTCAGTTCCATGTTAACTGTATTTATTAGGGAAAATTGACTTGAGTGCTTCTGCTTTTGACTGACTTTTTTTTTTTTTTAAATGTCTGGAAAAAAGGAAATAAAGCATCTGAATGATAGAACTTTGGTGTACAAAGAAGTTAATATCCAAAGAAGCTAATTATCTCAAACATCAAACAAAATTTTAGTTCAAGGAAATAATTATTTTAAAGAGTTTGAGGAACTATTGGCTCATCTTATGAAAATGCCATATACCTGCTTGATTTGTAAGTTAAATAATTTGTGAAAGGATGACCATAGTTTCAAGAAAGTATTATTGGATACTTTCCTTTCAGCAGCAGTGGTTCTGATGTGAAACACTTTAATCAAAAAGTTGTGGTTTTATCTAGTGTTAATCAATAAGCCTTTATTAGACACTTTGTATTAGATAGTATCAAGGCCTGGGGATATTAAGAGAAGCAAAAACACTGTCCCCTACCCTCAAAGAACTCAAAATCGAATGGCAAAGAAATGTGAATAAGTATGTACATACACGATTATATGGAACAGATGAATGGTAACCCCGAGTGAAGAAAAGGGAGATGTGGAAAGGAGGGAGAAGATCCAGAAAAGATCTGAAACTGGTGGGATTTGAGTTGAATCTTGGAGAAGCCTGGGAAGATGAGGAGGTAGATATGGATGGGGAGGAGAGCATCCCAGGCATGAGGAACAACCAGTGAAAAGGCAGTGAAAAAGTGGGGAGATGAAGTGTGGTGTGTGTGGAGCAGCAAGGAGGCCAGTGTAGCTGGATCTATAATATCAGTCAAGAGGTAAAGTCTTTAAGAAGACTGGAAAGGTAGGAAGAGGCCAGCTTGTGATTAGCTTTAAATATCAAATAGAGAATTTTATATTTGATCCTGGAGGTAATAGGGAGCCAGTGGAGTTTATGTTTGGACAAGTTTCCTATTTTAGGAAGGTGACTGGCAGCAAGATGGCTTGAATTGGAGTGGAGAGAGACTCAAGGCAGGAAGATCACCATGAGATCCTGAGCTAGGATTGTGGCTGTCTTGAGTGCAGAGCAGAGAATTTGTGTGATCGATGTTGTGAATGAAAAAATGGCAAGACTGGCAACATATTGGCTATGTGGCTTGTAAGTGAAGAGTTGAGAATAACATTGAGGTTGTCCTGGGTGTGACTCGGAGGATGATTATAGTAAGTAATAGGAATGGTGGGATGAGGGGAGTGTTTTGAGGTGAAGAAAATGAGTTTTGCTGTGGACATAATTGAGTTTGAGATGCCTATGTGATATGTAGTTTGAGATGTTCATAAGGTGATATGAAACTGGAGCTTAGGGGAGAGACTAGGGCTGGATAAGTAGATCATAAGTGAATCATCAGCATAGAGATGATAACTGAACCTATGGGAACTGATGAGATCACCAGGTGAGACAGGATGGATAGAAAAGAGAAATAGCGCCAGGACTGGAGACCATCTACTATAAGAGGGCATAACATGAATGGAGATGTAGCAAAAGAGACAGAGGAAGAGCAGTCAGATAAGTAGGAAGACAAACAGGGGAGAGGGGGGGGGGGAGGGAGAGAGAGAGAAACAATGTCATGAAAACCTAGAGATTATCGGGCAGAAGAGGGTGATTGATGGTGTCCAGGGTTGCAGAGAGGACGAGAAGAATGAGCACAGAGGATGAGGCCATTAGCTTTGAGGTTTAAAAGATCATTAGTAGGGGGCAGCTAGATGGCGCAGTGGATAGAGCACCAGCCCTGAAGTCAGGAGGACCTGTGTTCAAATCTGGTCTCAGACACTTAACATTCCCTAGCTGTGTGACCCTGGGCAAGTCACTTAACCCCAATTGCCTCAGCAAAAAAAAAAAAAAAAAGATATTAAAAAAAATCGTTAGTAACTTTAGAGAAAGCAATTTTAATTGGATAACATATGCCAGATTTCAGAGAATTTAGAAGAGAGTGAGGCATATATACCTCACTGATACAGGGACTGAATTTAGAAAGCTTTTCTAAGGAATTTAGCTGAAAAGGTGATGAGATTTAAATGGTAGGTAGAGGGTATGGAGCAAGATTTATTTTATGGATGTAGGAAGACATGGACATATTTATAGACAGGTAAGATAGGGAGAGATTGAAGATTAGAAAGGGAATGGGAGTTGAATTGGATTGAGAGGTGAGATTGGAAGCAAAGAGAGCAGTAGGTGACAATTCCAGTGGTTTGTGGTGAGTTAACATTATTTTGTGTACAGCAGTGAGAAAAGAGAGGGGCTTGATGCAAAGAAATGCAGTGGAAGTATAAATTAGAGGATTTGGGAATTTGAAGTTGGAGAAGTGGGAATCTTCATCAGTAGTACAAAAGTTTTGAGTCTAAGATATAGGGAGTATATTGGTATCAAAAATCAAAATAAGAGAATTAGGCACAGGAAAATTCTTTGAGAATGTCATCATATATTGACCTTAATTTTAAGTGCCATTGTGATATCCCCATTAGATATCCATCATATAGAGACCAGGGATCAAGAGTAGAATATCTGAAGCATTAGTAGATGACATTCACAAGGGAGATGGTGTAGATGGCAAGGAATCTTAGAGGTCACTCTAACTGATAAAGTTTACTTTTGGGATTGGGGTATGAAAAGGAAGATTCAAAGGAGGAGATGCACAAGACTTAGTAGTCAAGAAATTAAGAAAGGAAGCAGAAAAGTGCTGTGCTTTTAAAGCCAAATGAGGATTACATTTTGAATAGGAAGTTAGGTGGGAATGAGGTGGGGAGCACTTATAGAATGCTGTGTAGAAATCAGGAAAAGGACTGAGGTTAGAATTGGATTTGACTGTATAGAAGTGGCTAATCTTTCAAAAAGAAGTTTCAGTAGAATAGTAGAGATGGTAACCAGATATCTAGGGGTTAAGGAGTGAGTAGATGGTGATATGATAAGTAGGAGAAAGCATAAGCTGTTTTGGGGAAAATTTTGATGGTAAAGAAAAGAAAGAGACATCAGAGCTATTATTAGCATTGTATAGCCCAAATTGTTCCCTCAAAAAAGTGGGAAGGGGCATATAGTAGGTGTAGAGGTTCCACCAGTCTGATCCTGTGAGATGCTTGCCTTTTTATATCTCTTCAAAACTCCTTCATCTGGCCCTCAGCTGAGATCCTTGCTCATATTTTACTGAAAAAGTTTGAGGCCATTTGCTGATGGCAATCTTTTCTCCTCTTATTCATATCACTTAAATGCCCTCTGCCACTGCTATCTCTTCATTTACCCTTGTTTCACATGAAGAACCAACCTTACTTCTTGCCAAGGCAAACCATTCTGTCTGCCAAAGCAAGATCCTTTTCCATCCTGTCTTCTCTGAAATATTACTCCCTCTATTGTTCCCATCTTTCAGTTATCTTCCATTTCTGCATTCTGCTGTCTTATTTTCAATCTCTCTTCCAAACTGTCTACAAACAGGTCCATGTCTTTTCCATCTTCAAACCCTCACGTGATCCTTCTATCCCTGATAACTCTCATACTATATCTTTTCTGCCCTTTGTGGCTCGATATCCGACTAAAACAGGTACCTCCACTTCTTTCATTCTCTTCATAGCTTCCTTCAATCCAACTTCAGATCTCATCATTCCCCTGAAACTACTCTCACCAAAGTTATCAGTGATCTCCTTGTAGCCATTCTAATGTCCTTTTCTCAGTCCTCATTCTTCTTGACTACCCTGCCACCTTTGACAGTCAGTCACCTTTTTCTTATTGATACTCTTTCCTCTCTAGATGGTTAGGACACCATTTTTTCTTGGCTCATGAGACCTCTTTTTCTCCGTTTCCTTATCCAGGCTGTGCTCTTTAATGCTGGGTGTCCCACAGGGCTTGGTCCCAGGCCCTTTCCTCTTCTCCCTCTTATATAACCTTTGCAATCTCTTCAGTTCCTATGGCTTCCATCCTAGTGATTCTAAAATGTACCTATATAGTCTTAACTTCTCTGCTTATCTCCAGGTGCCTTTCAGACTTGAACTTGTTATCTAGTAGATATCTTGAACTCAGTATGTCCCAGACTGATTTCATTATCTTTCTCCCTAAAACATCCTCCTTATTCCAGATCTCCCTATTACTGTCAAGGGCACCTCCTAGTTCCCCAGGCTTGAAACCTAGATATCAATCTTGACTTTTCACTGTCTCTCACTTCCTTCCATCATATTCAATCTGTTGCCAAAGCCTGTCAATTTCATATTTGAAACATCTCTCAAATATTCCCCATTCTCTCTGATACTGCCACCATTCTGAAAAAGGCTCTCATCCCCTCATGCTTGAATTATTACAGCAAGCTATTGCTTCCACAAGTCTCTCCTCACTAAAATCCATTCTTATTCAGCCACCAAAATGATTTCACTAAAGAACAATTCTATTCATGTCATTCCCATATTCAGTAAATTAAGCTTCTGCTTGACATTCAGAGCTCTTCATAAAGCTTGCTTTTCCTTCTTTCTAATCTCTCCTTCCCCTGCCCCAGTCTTCTTAAACTTTAAAAACAAGCATATTTAGTGATTTTATAAGCTACCATGGGTTTAATAATATTAATGATAAAATAATCTCTATGTAGATGACATAAAGGTTTTAGATCCAACCTTACTCTCTATTCTAAGCTCCAGTTGCTCATTTCCAATTATTTATTGAATATTCCAAACTAGATGTCTCTTAAGCAATTTAAACTCAGCATATCAAAAAACCTCATTTTTCTTTCAATCCCTTCAAGTTTTGAACTGAATTAATTCTGTATAGAACACTTGGATCTTTCCATTCCCTTGATATCTCATTCTTACCCACACATACCTAGTCCATTTCTAAGTCATGCTATTTCTACAGCTACAAAATCTCCTGCATCCTTCTCCTTTTCTCTTCTCACATGCTTACTATCCCATCACCTCTTGCCTGGATTACTTCAGTAACCTCTTGATTAATCTCCCTAATTCAAATCTTTGCTCTCTCCAGCCCCATCTGCCACATGGCTATCAAATGATTTTTCTAAAGTAGAGATTTAACTTCTTTGCTTTCTTATTCAATTAACTCCTGTGTTGCCCTATTGCTTCTAGGATCAAATATAAGCTTCCTATTTAACTTTCAAAGCCTCTTTACAACCTAGTCCCAGCTTGTCTTCTCAACCTTACAACTTCCTTTCCTGCACTTTATATGCCGACCAGACTGGCCCTTTTTTTGTGTGTCTGTGGGAGATTTCCCCACACATGATGTACTATCTCCCAACTCTATTTTCCCATGTTTTTGCATTGGTTATCTCCTGTACTCAGAATATACTCACCAGAACTCTATTTATTAGAATTGTTAGTTTCTTTAAAAATTCTATATTAAAAACTAACCCCAATAATTACCCTGTATTATTATTTTTGGGGGGAGGCAGGGGTTAAAGGGGACTTTTGTTCTTATGAGGCCCCAGATACTGTGTGATTCTGAGTAAATCTTTTAATTTCTCTGTGCTTCAGTTTCCTCATCTATTAAATGGACATAATAGTGTATATACCTCTTGTTGGTTGGGTTGCTGTAAGGATAAAATGAGATAATATTTGTAAAGTGCTTTGTAAACCTTAAAGAATCATATAAATAATATTCTCAGTTTGATGTTTTTCAATGCAAAGATGGTTATTAAAATATTAAAAGCAAAACAAATACATGGATCTTAGATTAAGAACTCCTTGCCTTAAGGCTTTAACATTCTAGCAGCTTGGCTGAGGTAGGGAAAGAGGAAAACAAGTCTCCTGAGGAAACTGAATCTTGAGGGAAGTTAGGGATTTTAAGAGGCAAAGATAAGGATGGAGAATTCTTCAGGCATTAGAACAGGTAGTCCAAAATCACAGAGAGGGGAGTTAGAGTAAGGAAATAAGTAGATAAGTATGGATGAACCACAAGAGAGGAGCTAGAGTCAGATTTTGAAAAGCTCTAAATGACAACAAACTTTGTATTTGATCCTGTGGAAAATAGGGATCTGGTGGAGTCAAAGTAAGAGGGAGAGTGGACAGTGACATGATCATTTCTAAGTATTATCAAAAGCTTTTTTTGTCAGCTGAATAGAGAATGGATCAGAGTACGAAAGATTTGATGCAGAGGGACTAATTAAAAACTTAATGAAATATTCCAAATGGGAAATGATGGCTCTTTAGAGGATTATGCCTGTGTGAGTAAAGAAAATATAAAGAAGAGATACTGTAAAGGTAGAACAAGATTTGGCATATAAACTTTCTTTACCAATACAGGTAGCAAACAATTATTCTGCAGCTTAGTCTTAAGAGTTGCATTCCTGACCTAAATGAATTTTGTGTTAAATCCTTAAGAGACACTTGTTTTTTTGAATTAACAATGTAGTTATTATAAACATTTATTGTGTAAAATAGTATATACTGGTTTTCTTGTGTTGGTGAGGAACAGAGAGGATTTTTATAGATTATAGTAGGGATATTAAAAAATTCATTCTTGATTAAATATTTTATAATTGCTGCCATTCCTCATATGCTTTTATTTATAATTAAAACACTTTTGATAGCTTTGTTATTTCTTTTTTTATATATATAGATGAATAATACTGCAGCTAGCCCGATGTCAGCTGTTGCTACCTCAAGTAGTGGAAGAGCCACAGGGAAATCTACAAGTTTTACTCTTGAACTGCAGAGTATGATGTAAGTATTGTATCCACATAGACTTGAAACTATTTAAAAAGTGTTCTTGAGAAGGACACAGATCTAACAAAAAGAAAGTATTGAAAAGTAAGTTTGGAGATGATAAAAAAAAAAAACATGTTGAATAGTTTTTATTATTACATTTTTTATTTTTATTTTTACATTTATTTTTATTATTACATTTAAAATAAATGTCTAGTAGGGTAAACTTCCTATAATATTCTTTTATGTGAATATAATGAACACTTGGTTCTACTTTGAAAAAGCTAATGTAACTGATAAGTCAAACTGTGACTTGTAAGTGGTTTCAACATTCAAAAAACCGAATGTTGTATGTTTTAGATTCTGCATTTAAGCAAAAGTTCAAATATTTTGAATTAGTTGAAATTTGAAATCATTTAAGCTTATGATTACAAAAAATAAAGAAGTATTTGTTTTTGTTTTTTAATGTCATTTGAATCATAAAAGCTTGATTAATCAAGAATTTTTAATTGGATAATACTACTAAGTATCATAGCTTAGAGTTTTGGTTAAAAAGCCTTTAAACTACCTTTGAGAATCTACATGTTTATGAAGGTTCCTATTTTGTTTGATTACTATTGCATTGCAACCTGCTTTGGCCAAAGCAAGTAATTCCTGATTTGGTGGCAAAACTTATGCCCCCTAAAATGTTTGTCTGCTGATGCATCTTAGTTGTTAAGATCTTTGGAAAGAGGACAAATGAGTTCTTTTCCTGCAGATAATCTTTTTATAATTTATCAGTCACTTCAAAGGAGATATTTCTTCCCGAAAATGAAATGGTTTCCCTTGAAAGCTAGATGTTGTGAATTGAATTAATAGTTTACTTATAGGGTTCATGTAATGATGATTATTAATTAAATATAAAATGAATTTGGAATTCTCTGTTCAGAATTTTCTAGTTGACTGGGCATAGATATGGTATTATAGTGATAAATATTACATATTATGTGGTCATGTTTGAGCAGTCTTGCTACTTAATGAGGCAGCTGGGTGGTACAGTGGATACAATACTGATTTTTGGATTCACATCTAGCCTCACATATTTTACTGGCTGTGTTACCCTGGACAAATCACTTTACCTCTGTTTTCTTTAGTTTCCTCAACTGTTAAATGGTATACTTGTTGTAAGAATCAAGTGAGATAAATGTTTTTTAAAACTTTTAGTATTATTTCCAGGTATTATGTAAGTGTTTAAATCCTTTCCCTCTCCTATCCTTCCTTCCCTACTGCCCTTTAATGAACAAGTTTTTAGCTGGAGTGTTGGAGAAATTTTAAAGTTATAACTTAATTGCCTTCTAACATTGCTTCTATAACATTATTACAGTTCTGATTCATAGTACTAATGTGTAAAAATTCTAGGTTATTCATTTAATTCAGGCTTCATTTAAGGCTCATGCAATTTTAAGATAGGCTTTTTAAAGAATAGGGTACCTTTTAAACAGCAGAATTCAGAGTTTAATTGTATTTTTGACCTAGAAAAACAAAACAACAGGTTTATTTTACATTATTTCCTTTAACAGTTCAGACATAGATTGGGTAGAAGGTAATGGGTTCCCTATCCCTGGACACTGGAAATCTTTAAGAAGGTGCTGGAGGTTCACTTGCCAGGAGTGCTTTAGTTGTATAAGATTTTATGACCTCTGAAGGTCTTCTCAACACTGATAATCTCTGTGATTCTGAGATTCTGTGTATTATTTCCTTTAAATGTCCCATGATTTAAAAAATTTATTATTGCCGTGGAACTAAAGGAGATTTCAGAGGTCATTTAGTCTAAACCCCTTTGTACATGAAAGCCTAGAGGTCCCGAAAGCTGAAGTATTTGCCTGAGATCACACAGAGATTAAGTAGCAAAGCTTGGCTTCCATCCTAAGTCTTATTTGACCAAATCAAGTACTCTTTCCATTGTCCTAGGGAAATTTTCAGGGAAATCTTCAAAAGCTTTATGAAAAAACAAAGGAAGTTTCCATTGGTAATTTTGTTTTTTTGAAGTATTCAGGTATCTGGTTCTTGGTTTTTATATGGAAATTTTATTGCTTGTTCTAAAAAGGTAATTTAAGAACAATTTTTTCCTTCCTAAATTCTACACGTAAATTTTTTCAAATCTCTTCATAATCAAGAACCTAGATAATTTTCTGAGCACAACTGTTTCAGACCTAGTGAGTATAGTGACTACTACTTCGAGTTTCTATATATATTAAAAGCATATAATCAAAAATTAGCTTTTCAAATGGAATGTCTTAATTGGATAAAGATAGAGAAGTTACTTAAAGTTTTATCAACATGTTGATAAAAACAATTTTGGGGAAATTAGAAGGAAGATATATTTTGAAATAAGAGAGACATGTCAAGGCTAACTTAATCAGAAAATCATAGGTTTTTCTCTTGATAATTTTAAAAAGATTAAAATTTAGAAGACTGAGTGCAATTCATATTTAGCTGAACCTTAAAGGAAAATAGAAACTTTTAAAGTAATTTGTCTATGATTCTTTTTGTTTTGCTGATAATTGATTCAGTAAATTATCCCCCTACAGGTTTACCTCTTTAAAATTATGTTATAAAACACCCTTTAGTAAAGTCATTTCCCAGGAAGGAGCTGAGGAACTTTTAAATTAGATAAGGAATATCATAGGGGAAGGAGAGAAGAGGAGAAGGTGGCAACAGATCTGTAAATCACATAATTATAGAAGATCAACTAGCAAAGAGAGTGAATATAGCTAAGGAAATTTTCCCACTTCCCCAGTCAGTTCAGGTCACTTAGCTATGAAATGGATCCCTCAGCAAAGTTGTTTGAATTTAACTAAGTGTTCTCCAGGGGAATCTTCATCAGGATAGCCTAATGAGGTTTAGAGGTTTGATGACAGTTGTCAGCCTGGTGTTAACAACTTTTAGAAAAAGACATATAGTACCTCAGTTATTTTAATGTAATTTAATGGGGAAAACTTCATGTATGTGTTATGTGCTAAGTACGGTACATCTGTTAAATTATAATATACTGATCTCACAAAATATCTTGCAAAAATGTTATGTATTATCAAATTGTAAGAATTTATTATAGGAAATGTAGAATATATTGTGGAAAAAAGTCTTTCAATGTCTCTTTTAATTACAGTGAAGATAGGGCATATAACTAAAACATTTTGAGAGAGTAAGATTTTTTCCTTTGAGGATATGTGTGTGTATACATATATATATGTATTTGAAAATAATTGTGAACAATAGAATAATGCTCAATATTTTTATTTTAAGATACACTTGTATATAATGTAGATGACTGACATCTTATTATTTTTTAAATTTCACAAAAATTCACAATTTTATACTAGCACATAATTATTTCATAGGCTTATTTCAGAAATACTGTCTCCATTGATATTGTCATTTGTTATAATAGCACCTTATCAAAATATTTCTAGCTTTTGAAACAATTATACATTGAGAAAACATTATTGGTTGAAAATATTTCACTGTACTTCACATCTAGTTCTGTAGCTGTGTACACATTGTCATATACTTCAGAAACTAAAGAGAATGAAACTTCATATCTGACAGTTTTCCATCAAAGATTATTAGGTGATTTGTATTATTTACAAAGTAATAGTTTTTTGTTTAAAAGGTAAGAACTTGTGAAATGTCATTTAGTAATACCACTAATAATAGTAATAGTGGTGCTAACATTTACATAGAACTTTTAAGGTTTGGGAATGTGCCATTCACATATTATCTCATCTGGCCCTCACAACAATCCTGTCAGGTAATATCCTTATAATTCTGATTTTATAGATCAGGAATCTTAGGTTAATACTCGTTAAATGCCTTGACCAGGATCACATATTTCTTTGGTATCTAAGACTAAATTCAATTTTAGGTCTTCCTGACTTAGAGGCCATCCCTCCTTCAGCTGTGACAAGATACTTCTTAAAATACTGATATAGATAAAATAATGAATATTGAGAATTCATTATTCATCAGACAAATGAAGTTTCTGCTGTGTGTAAAAACTGTATTAGATGATGAGAGAGATAGAAAGATAAATAAGAAATCATCTGCCCTAGATGAGTAAATATAAGATATAATTAGCTGTAACATAAAACAAAGATTCTTTATAAGTCATAAAAATCAGACTTTGAAGAAGAAAAGATTTGTTCTAGAATTAGTCAAGTTCATGGGAAAAGTGGACATTTATTGTGTCAATGTGAAAGCCAACAATGGCCATTTTTTACTGTTATCTCTATCCCTCTTCAGATCTTTCTTTTTGACTCAGCTCAAATGTTTCCTCTTTCATGAAGTGTACTGTAGTCTAAAGATAGGTTTTGGAATCAGAAGACCCATATTTTAGTTCTTAATCTGCCACTTACTTGTTAAGTGACTTTGGGAAAATACTTTCATTTCTCTGTGCTTTAGTTTGTACATCTGTAAATTGAGGAGGTTGAGTAAATGATCTCTGTGGTTCTTGATTGTAACATTATTTGACTTTGTGATATATTTATAAATCAGTGAAATGAAAACTGTATTTGTAGAACAGTGGCCCATCCATTTGACTAAAGTGAGAAGTATGTGTACAAGAGTAATATTAAGTCTGAAGAGGCAGGCTGGTGATAGATTGTGGAGGACTTTCAGGGCTTGGGTAAGAATTCTGAACTTTATTTTGTTGGAATTAGGGATAGGGACCTTTTGTAATGCTTTTAGGTATGGAGTGAGGAAATCTATTCTATGAATCAGGAAGATTAATCAGGCAACTTTATGGAAGATGATTGAACTAGGAATTTGTTGGAGGGGTTGTAGCCCCTTAAGAGACTAATATTCAGACGACATAATAAGGGCCTTTTTGTGGGATGATGGAAGTGAGAAGACAGAATAATGTGGAAATGGAATCAACCGGACTTGGCAGATGACAGAGGCAAATGGGATAATTGTATTAATAGGAATGGAAATTGGGAGAATGATGAGAAGGAGTGTGTGTGCGTGTAAGATAAGATGAGTACTTTTATGGCACATTTATTTTGAATTACTAAAGGGCTAACCAGATTGGAATATCTCCCACAGCATCCTGGGCATCTCCAGTTGTCCTGATCTGTATCTGGCCTGGAGGGGAAAGTGCAGCAGGTGACTTTGCCCAGCCCTCCCTCTCTTAAATTCAGTTCACTTGAATGGCATCACTTCCCTGATGTAATGGTCCTCTTTGAGAATGAAGGACAAACAACAACAATCTGTGTATTCTGACTTTTTTCCTTCTTAGGAGTCAGGGTTTTATAGTTACTTTGTGGAGTCATTCTGATAGCTTGTAGCCAAGTGAATGAATAAAGTTGTTTTTGGGAGAGAGAATATAAAAAGAAGAGGGAGGTCATTTATGGGAAAGGTCTAGATTACATCATAGGTGGGAAAAACAAAATGGTCTCAGTCAAAGAGTAGTTTAGCATAATGTAATGGCCTCCCAAAGCATAGTTTAAGAAGCAAATTACCTTTTGATGGAAACAAAAAGAGGAGAGCTTAAAGTACAGTGGAGATTTGAGGAAGGACACAAGAATAACATGTTTGTAAACTATACTTTTTGGCATAGGATTATGGTGGAGACAAGGCCCTCTGTAGGTTTTCTCAGTTTTTTCATTTGCAAAATGAAGGGGTGGACTAGATGATCCCTGTTATACTTTCTAACCCAAACATATATGATTCCAGAGATCAATGAAATGTTAGGATAAAATACATTAATACTGGAATGGATTTGTGATCTCATCAATGTAGGCATTCCTTCCAACAAATGGTACACCTTGCCCATCTTATATAGACTTCTTGTCTTCCTTTATGGTCATTCCAGAAGATCCATACAAGTTGGGAGGTTTTCTTGCATTATCTTGATTTTGTCTAGATACCAGTAGAACATAGAGCTTGACCATGGATTATTTCTTGATGCTGTCCATGAATTATCTCTCGATCCCACTGTGTTAAAGAACTATTTTTTTTTCTTTTCTAGTCATGTATTTTCTTCACTTTCCTTCATAAGTCTGATTTGAAATGTCTTGCAGCCTGCTCTTGTCTACTTTAGCCTCTTCATTGACTTTTAGGTCATCTTAAACTCTAGTTTCTTCAGAAATTGTAGTATTCTCTGATACACAGCTAAAACCGTATCACTGGAAGAATATTAATATTAAAAGATGAACCCTTTGTTTCAGGGGAAAGTTTGTAGTTAAAATAACAATGCAGTTTCTTTAAGATAATTCAGCTTACTTTGGGACAAAATAGAGGAATAATAATAACTGAAGCTTATTTTATTGATGTTCTTTGTTTCACTTTGTATTTAGATTTGAATTCAGTGTCCCTCATCCCAATGACAATTGAATTTCTCCTTTGACAAAGAAAAAAGTTGAGCAGAAACTTAAGAGATTTGTCCATGTTTATATATAGTTAGTCAAGATTTGAGGAGTGATTTGAATTCAGCTCTTTTTCTTCCAAGTTTGTTATGCTTTGCCAACTCTCTTTATTCTTTATTTTTTTAATTCTCCTCCTAAGGTTAAACATGATAAAATATTTTTGGTACTTATATTTATTTTAAATGGGAAAATGTTACCTGTAACTGAAATGTTCTCATATAAAATTATTCACATTATGTAAGACACAACAACAGTTTTAAGAAACAGTTTGAGAAACATTGAACTCTAGGGTCATAAAGTTCTAGGGGTCTAGAATTTTTTCTTTATATTTTCTTTTTTTTCAACATGATCTCCAGTGATAAAATTCTATAAATCTAGGATTTTTCTCCAATAATAATAATAACTGACTTTACATAAGACTTTAAAGTTTGCAAAATGCTTTACAAAAATATCTCATTTGATCCTCATAGCAGCTTTGTGAGGTGAGTACTGTGAATATTATTTCTTATAATTTTATAGCTAGGAAACTGAGGCTTAGAGAAGTGAATGGCTTGTCATGTCACAAGCCAGGAAGTATCAGAGGAAATATTCAAATAAAGGTCTTTCTGATTCTGATTTTCTACTATGCCACAGTTCCTTTCAGTGAGATTAGGAAATTTGTTAGTTGCTAAAAATATGTTGTTTTGAGATTGGACTTCAGAACTTCCTATAGTTATGCCAAAAGAAAAGTTTATTTTAAATAGGTGAACATAAACTATTTACAATTTACACTTAAATTCACCTTTGTTATTGATGAATCCTTACTCTAAAGAAATTGATTATAAGCCTTATGTCTGCAGTAGCTGTCATCTTTTATATTTTCTAGTGTCTACCATAACAATTTGCACATAGTAAGTATTTAGTGTATGTTTTAATTAAATGAAGTAAAAACTGGTCAAATTGTTATAGAAGAATTTGTAACTAATGGAAATAATCTGTGTATTTGCTGAAAATCAGATCTTAAAATAAAGGAATGGTGAAACACAAATATGAATCATTTGAATAATTCAGCATCCAAGGTAAAGTAGAGATGATAATATTTACATTGCCTGCAGTTATAAGTATCTATTAAGATAATGCAGCCATACTTGGCTAGTCTAGTCTTTGGACATCTCCTTGATGGGCTTCACAATTTGGCATAGCCTTTAATAATCTGAGGTCATCTCCATCTCCATCTCCCATTTCTATCTTTGAAGCATCTGACCACTACTTTTAAGTAGTGGCAGAATTAATTGTGCAGTATAAACAGTACTGTATCCTTGTGAACCAATAACCCATTTATGTAGCGCTTCAGGGCTTACAAAGTGCTTTCATCATAAAGATCACATGAAATAGTATAAGTATTTTCTCACTTTTACATATGAAAAAATGATGTTTAGAACTTGAACGACTTCTTTGAGGTTACACAGTCTGGAAACTGAGTTTTCAACTTAGGTTTCTAAGCTTAATTTTTTTTTTAATAGTTCTTACTTTTAAAAAATTTACTGTCCCTTCCCAATGTCTCTCTCTCCATCCTCCCCTTCCAACTCTCTAGAGAAACTTTCCAAGTAGTAAATAAATACAAGTAAGGAAAACAAATCATTGACTTGACAGTCTTAAATATGTATATCATTCCATCACTGTCTCTCTGCTGAAAGGTGGGAAGTATGTATTATTTTTGGTAAGTGATTGAGTACCAAAGAGTAGCTTTCGTGTAGTAGGCACTCAATAAATAATTACTGAATGAATACTCTTGTTTGTTTCTCCAATTGTGCATAGCAGACCTATATACAATGAAGATATTTTGAATCCTTTGGTTGTTAAAGAAAAGTATTGAATGACAAAACAGTTTGTAAATTCAAGCTGTTGTACGTTCTATTATTTTAGTGCTATTTTAGTTTCCATAAAAATATCTCTTTGATACATTATTGGTATTATTAATATTGGGTATTATTAATATAAGTTTTTATATGGTATTAAAAGAACTATTCTAGCTGTTGTCTATATTTAAAAAGACATTTAAAAAATCTAAAGACTAATTAATTAATTACCAAAGTGAATTATAATTTAAGTAATTAAAGAAATAAGATAAACACAATTCACAAAGTAAGTTATTATGAGAGAGAAGCCATCTTCCCACCCCTCCTTTCTTTCTTTTTTTTTTTTTTTTTTTTTTTTTTACCATGAAATACATAGGGAACACTGAAATTCTAGAAAAGGAACAATAACTGCTAACTTTCAGAATAGCTCTAATTTTTAGAGTATGGAAAAGCTTCTTTTGAGAGTATGAGGGACAGTATTGTATTATTAAATTATTCCCCACCTACATATTAAATGAGAAGTACTGGGCTTAGACTTAGGAAGACTGACTTAAATTCAGCCTGATGCTAGCTGTGGGATCCACAGGTACATGATGATTTCATTGAACCTTATGTTCTCATCTGCAAAATGGGGGTCATAGTACCTAACTCTGAAGTGTTATCGTGAAGCTCAAAATGCAATAACATATGTAAAATGCCATTTTAAAGTGGTCTGTAAAAGTCAGCTGTAATTCTTTTAATTCATCTAGAGGACTATGACTAGGGAGATATCAAGTACCTATTTCATTTTCTGTTGGGAGAACTTGAACTTCCATTTATATGTAGTAAATTTTCATTTTGGAAAGTCTTAAATGAAAGTTAAAAATAAATTTGAATTAAAAACATTTTCTAGGTCTCAATTTTGCTAATATATTTTGATGATTTAAATATGCCAGTAGGTTCTAATACTTATTGAATATGCTATCTTTAGTTCTTTTCAATTGTTTTTAAAAAATTAATTTTTTAGAATTTTGAGTTTCAAATACTTTCCTTCCCTCAAGGCCTTTTCTACCCATTGAGAAAAAAGGCAACATGATATCATTTACTCATTAAAAACAAACAAATAAACAACCAACTTTTTATTTCATGTTATATTTGTATTCAAACTAAATCTTTTTTAAAAAAAATTGTGACTGTGAAAGTCTTTTCAAGATACTAAAAATAAAATTTTGCAGGTATTTGAGTGATGGTATTATTTTCAAATCTTTGCACTGTGATTCTTCATTTTTTTTGTTTGTTTAAAAGTCTTAATGTTTTCTCAGAGCAAGTTTCTCCTTTTCTTACTAATGTGAACATATTTACAGATTTATTTTTTAAAATGAAGAAATGAATCTTTTTGTGCCTTATTGCTTTAATTTAATTTTTAGAACACTTTCATGCTATTGCTTTTAGAGAAATTTAGGCTGTATAAAACTTTGAATTTGTCATTTAAATATGATCAAAAAATGTTTTGCAAAATGAGGATATAGAATATTTCGATCATCTTAATCTTTAAGGGCTAATTAAATGCTAAATTCTTATAACCGGCTACCTTAGTTGTTCATATCTTTTGGCATATAAATATTAGTTACCAAAACATTCAGTAACCATTATTTATGGATAGTGGCTCAGAGAATCACTTAAATGTAAAAAAAAATATCTAGCATCAGTATAGGAAGATTGAGTCTTTTTTGGCATATTGAACATGAAAAAGTTCAGCTGAATATTGCAGAAATAGGGGTGTTGTTTAGCCTGAAGAAGTGAAGATTTGTGGAGAATGTGATAACAGTCTTTAAACTTTAGAAGGACTGTCACACACAAGTTTAGACTTGTTCCATTTGATACTAGATCAATCAGTAGAAATTGCAAAGAGCTAGACAGAAGTATTGTTTAGGATGGGAGATGAAAGGAGAGGTAATAATTTATAACAGAGCTACCTAAATGTGAAATAGGCCAGTTCATGAAGTAATACATTTTCCTTCCTTGGAGATCTTTGAGCAAAGGTGGAAAAATCTTATATATTGTTGAGAGGATTCTTATTCAGATAGAAGATTCTTATTCAGATATAGATTGGACTTGACTTCTCTATTCCACCTGGGAGACTCTGAAAAACTTTGTATTTTGGACTTATTTAATAAGATTTCTCAGCAGGTGATTATTAGATAAAGGAAAACTCAAGATTAGGCTGTTTCTAAGGTGCTTCTGCCAAGGAGGGAGAATATCCAATAATTTGATAAGGATAGATTATAAAAATTATTAAAGAACATTGTTAAAGAATATCAGTAGGATGGGAATTGGGCATAAGTCTATGTTTAGCCAAATAGCTAAACTCTTCCTCTTTAATCCTTTTTTGCATTTATTTTCTTTTGGTGCTAGTTTGTCTCTGTTTCTCTGGTAACATATATGTGTGTGTGTTTGTGTGTGTGTGTGTGTGTGTGTGTGTGTGTGTATGTGTGTATGTACACATGTAGATATTATGAATCCAAGTATAAAATATTCATTATAGACATAAATAATAGTATGGTTAGTATTTATATATTTTTGTTAAGCTCTTTACATAGATTTTCTCATTTAATCCTCAGAGACATCCTGGGAAGTAGCTGCTATTATCCCTCTTTTGTAGATGAGCAAACTGAGATACACAGAGGTTAAGTAACTTGCTCAGAGTCATTCAATTAGTTAATGTCTGAGACGAGATTCAAACTCAGCTCTTCCTAACTCCACATCTGACTCCTATCTGCTATGCTTCTTAGCTGTTCCTTACTGACTTCAGGGCTGGTGCTCTATCCACTGTGCCACCTAGCTGCCCTGCCCATATAGTTTTGGGAACCTAGAGTCAACTTTATCCTGAGAAGCAACATTATAGTAGAATTTTTATGGAGGTTACAATGTGGTATTCATACCTGAATGGGCTTAGTTAGTATGTGCAGTTAGACCATTCACTTATTTTATCAGAAGTGAAAATCAACAACATATTCAGAGAAGAGGTAAAGATAAGAAGATGTTTTATACAGTTACAACAACTTCAGCTTGAATTATTCAAACAGACTATTCATGCTTAAAAATTGGAAATAAAAGACATTGACACAAGCTTCTAGGAAATAGTGATAGTCAATTCCACAACAAAAACAACTCAGTAAGCAAGTACTTGTTCTTTTTCTAAGAGAACAGACATGGTAGATAAGGAACATCCCAGAGTAGAATGCAAATTATTTTGCAAAGTATGGGAGAGGGTAGTAGATTAACACTCGGTTGTTTTAGAAACTTGCAAAGTTGTAATAGGAAAAATGAAGCTATAGAAAAATTGTTAGAATCTTCAAATCAGATCATATATAAAGAAGAACAACAGGTGAAAAATCCAACAAATCTATCAACATATTTATAACAAAGTATTGTCTTTGATTAGAATGAAATTGCCACATTTGGGCCAACAACTTAATATTTGATTAATATATAAAAATAGGAAAAACAGATCAGAACAAATGCACAGAGAAGAATCTGATCATATGATTTTCAATGAATTGAGGAAGGAATTAATCTTCAAAACATCAGAAGAAAGAGAAGATAGAGAATGATTTTTTTAAAAAAGCAGTAAATTAGCATTTAAATGCACTTAATGTGCTAGACACTGTTCCAAGCATCATGGCTATACAAGGAAAAGCAAAAAAAAAAAAAAAAAAAAAAAAGCCCTTGTTCTTAAGAAACTTATTGTCTAATGAGGTAGACAACATGCCAACAACTATATGTATAAGATACATACAAGCCAAATTTAGGGGAAGTAGTCTCAGAAGGAAAGCATTAAGATTAAGTAGGACTGAGAGACTTCTTGGCAGAAGATAGAATTTTAGTTGACACTTGAAGGAAGCCATGGAAGCTGGGAGAGAAAGATGGGAGACAAATCATCAGAAATTATGAGTAAAGAGACAATGTTGCATAAAAGGAATAGCAAGGAAGCCAGTATCATAAGAAGATTGGAAATGTAGAAACGGGCCGTGTTAAAAAATTTTTAAAAGTCAGTCAATAAACGTACTATTATTTTTTTTTAACAAACATTTAGCACCTACTATGTGCTGGCACTCTGCTGAATTTTGTAGCTACAAACACAAATAAAAACAGTCTTTAGCCTTCAAGAAGCCTATAGTTTAATGGTGGAAGGCAGTGCACAAAAGGAAGTTGAAAAGCCATGGGAATGGAATATGATGGAGAAGTCCATAGAAGTTTAAAAATATTGAAGTTGATGGCATATGGGGAGAAGACTCTGCTGTGCCAGAGTCCCCTCTGTTTAGTGTTTGGGGTGGGGAAGATGAGTTGAGTTTTGGACTGATTGAATTTACAAGGTCTGTATAACATCCAGTTTGTGAAAATATGAGAAAACTGGGCTAGACAAGTATTTCTTAAGAATCATCTGCATAGATATGATTGAAAGCATAGGAACTGATGAGATCACCAAGTGAAAAGAGTATGGAAGGAGAAAAAAGGAAGACCTGAACAGAACCTTAAAGTACACCCCATTGTTCCAGGATATAAAGGTTATAAAAATCCATCTAGGGAGAGAGTAGAATAAGTAAGAGAGATAGGAGTAGTTCTAGGACAGAGCAATCCAATGAAATCCTAGAAAGAAGAGTTTTTCAAGGAATTAAGGGTATTAATACACTGTCAAAAGCTGCAGAAAGGCAAGAGTTCAATCACAGATGATATTGTTACTCAGAAAAGGTGATCAAGAGAAAATCAGTAGCACCAAATCCACATTCTTTTTTTATAGTCTTTATAAAATCTTTATGAAAACATGAGGAAAGCAATGAACAAGAATTTAAGTGCCTCCAATATGTCCAGGAACTGTGCTTAAGTTCTTTATAAAAATTATAGATGCTATTATTATTATTATTATTCCCACTTTATAGATGAGAAAACTGAAGCTGATTGAAGTTAAATGACTAGTAATCATTTGTGGTAGTATTTGAACTCAGAACTTCCTGACTTCAGACTTCACACTCATCAACTGTACCACCTAGCAAAGAATAAGGTTTTCGCAAATTTTCTGCAGCCAGCCAGATTATCACTGATACAAAGAAAGATTTCTCTATTTATTTTCTGAGTATACAGAAACATCTGACTCAGCAGAGCAAAATTCAGTCTCCCCTAGCAAGATGCCTCCTGTGCATGTTTTAAGATCAGAAAGAATTCATTGGTAAATGCAATCTCAGAGGTACCTTTATTTAGTGATTCTTTGATTATCTCATGAGGAAATAACTTTTGCCAAAAGCATTCATCATTTGGAAAGATATTCTCTGCTAAATCTGAAGAGTTCTCCTTATTCTGTAAATAGTGAGTTCCTCTAGATACTCCTGTTTGCAGTTGACTTGTCAATTTCTTGAGGTTTTAGACAAGTTAGCAGCAGTTTAAGGTCTTGGGCTGTTGATATAATGTATCCCCATTTTTAAAGTGGTAATATTCCTTTGTAATTGCTTTTTAAAAAAACTTTAGATAAGGTTTTTTCCCCTTATGGTTTATATATTTTATTGAAAACTTGATAATTGTGGCTTTGACTTACTTATTTCAAGTATTTTTGAGTATTTTTGAAAAAACTGACTTTTTATGTAAAAGATGCAGGAGGAGTTAAAATATAACATTGACAGCCTTTAATTGATTATGTGGTTTATATGGAGGGAGCAATATGTTAAGGAACCATTTCTTTTGATTGTCCTTTTTTATATTGTTAACAGATGTTCAATTTATCTGACTTAAGAGTTCTTTAGATAAGTTTGACCTATAATACTAAAATTTCTGTGAAAAACATAAAGTCTGATAAATTAAAACGATGATGATAGGCCATGAAAAATACCTGTGATTTTTAAGAATATGGACCCTACAATACATTTCTAATGGTATCTTGATTTAGTAGTAAATGGCTGGTTTGTATTAATCACAAATACTCCATAGTATGATTTAAAGAAAATAAGTGACTAAGTTCTGAATTTAAAAGTTCAAAAGACTTAATCTGACATTTGTCTGAACTTAATCAAATTCAGAAACACTTAAGGTAAAAAACAACCTGTGATTCTGAATTTGAATTCAAGTTTCATCTCTGATACAAAATGGTCATATGTTCTTGGGCAAGTCATTTTACCTGTTAGCACCTCTGCCAATTTTGTGAGTCTGTAAATCACATAATAGGTAAACATCTTGGGTGATTTTCCCCGTCTTAGTCTTGAAACATCACAGATCAGTATAAGAAATTAAATGAAAATTTTGGGGGAATTTTGCAGATCCACAGATGACTCATCAAGGCTAGTAGATGACACAGAACAAGTTTATACATGCATGCATACATACATATGTAATATACATATATATGTATGTGTACATATATATGCATATATGTATAGTTGTATAATACCAATGTATTTTATCTTTTAAAATATTTAATTTATTATTTTTTTAAAATTTATTTTCTAATTTTTTTTATTACAGCTTTTTATTTGGAAAACATATGCATAGGTAATTTTTCAACATTGACCCTTGCAAAGCTTTCTGTTACAAATTTTTCCCTCCTATCTCCTACCCTCTCCCCTAGATGGCAGGAAGTCTAATACATGTTAATCAACATATTTTATCTTTCAATACCATAATAATTCAGATTTCTTCTTGGGTATGAAGGGAAGAAAAAAAATTGATGTGGGTTTTTTAGATTGTGGGAATTTTACCCTCACAATATGAAAGGGATAATTGTAATTGATTTTTTTTTAATAGTTATATGTACTTAAAACACCTTGTGTTGACTAGAGGGTCCATGAAGTCACCAGAATGCTTAATCTCTGAGACAAAAAAAGAACCCATTCTTGCATGTAAGAAAATAAAGATAAACAAAAAGTTAAGTGATTCATATAGGTTGAATGTGACAGAGATAGGTAGCATTTGAATTCCTGTCTTTTGACTTTAAGTCCATTGTGTTTTCCATTGTAAAAATTATCTTTTGATTAAAATTAGTAGAAGCCCTTTGGTCATTCATGAGAAAATTAGAAAATGGGATTAGAAGTAACTAATTCAGCATGGAATTTAAATAAAGAAACGCTAAAGAGAAAGGACGTGGTCAGTGAATGCAGCTTTAGCAGGTTTAGTGTACAAGGAGGTTAGTATATTCCCCTAGAATGGAAAAATGTCTGCTTCAGATTATAAAAGGAATAGAATGATACCAAAATCCAATAACCTATTGTGTATCAGCCCAATGCCTTAAAATTAATCATTCTGATTTTCTCTGATTATATATGTTCATCAAATGCCCTATAGGCCCTGAATTATATTTTTCTTAATGAATCTGGCAAAACAATAGTAATAATCAAATTTTCAAATTTGATAGTCTGACCATGTGAATTGATAACAAAATATTGCTGTCATATTTAGGGAAAGGGTAAGTGTCATTTTAGGGATGGGGAATAATTATATAAGAGTAAGGGGAGAAGATACTGAAAAATGTCCTTGTCTGTGTGATTGACATCACACAGTATGAAAAGACATAATAGTGGAAGTATGACTTTATCAATTCATTATTGGGCTAACAGCAAGTATATTATTGATGAAAATAGTTCTTATTTATAAGTATTGGGGGGGTTGTGAAATATTTTGACAACAACTTATTGTTGTTTTCCTTTTACATATGAGGAAACTGAAGTATAAGAGGTAAAGTGATTTGCTTAAGGTCACCCAGCTGGTTATCAGAGATGAGAATATCTCTTACTCCAACTCATATACTCTCTGCTTTTCTGTGCTGCTTCATGTGAAGATCCCTTATCTTTCTTAATTGGAACAAACTTAGAATAGAATTTTAAGCTTGATAGTTTCCTAAATTAAACATTTGTCTACCCAATTACTATGATTTACTTTGTCTCTAGTAATTGAGGGAAAAGTCAGAAGTAAGAAATTGAGATTGTAAAATATGCAATAATGCCTAAAACATTTTTGTCCCTTTGAAGATCAGTTCAAAATAAATGACTTAATAGTTTCCTATTTCAAAGTTTAATTTGGGGCATAAAGAAAGGCTTTGTTTTACTTACTTTTTAGCACTGGTATGGAAAAAGTTTCCTATACCTTTAAAATGATACCATGTTTTTAAGCTAATGTTAATGACTAAGACAGAATCTTTCCACTTAAACCCTTTCCCAGCTTTTCCAAGGTTGCTGGAAGCTTTGCCACTTTCTTTTGAATTTTAGAATCACAGGGCAGATTTCTGAATAGTGAGTGATAAAACATTTCAGAAGAGATCCATTTCAGTGCTCTTAAGGACAGACCTCCGGCTTAGCAGACCAAGTGACTTGTCTTATCAGGTTCTATTAGCAGTAAGCATCAGATGCAGGATTTGAATCCAAGTCTTCTGACTATCCCCAATCAGGTTAAGTTCTCAATAAATATTGTTTAATTAAAAAATAATTTTCATGCACTACCCAGATGTTATATTAACTTGTGTGTGTGTGTGTTTTGCATTTCATGGTTTTTACCCTTTTTGTTTTATCCACATCAATAATACACTTAATCATATCAGTGAATTTAGTGACAGGCTAGATTATTGAATTTCCAAATCATTCTTCAATCTGTATTGTAGTTGGTAGTGGCATGCATAGTGTTTTGAGTTACAGGGTCCCTTACCATTTCAATTTACTTCACTGGATCCTAGTTAAATTTAAGGCTGAGTGTATGTTGGAGTGGGGAGTCGGGTAGGTGGATACGTATGGGACAGAGCATGTTAAAGTAGAAAGAGAACTAGATTTGGAGTTGAAATTTGGGCTGAAAGCTTGATTCTGCTACATAGCATGTGACTTTGACTAGATCATTTAATTTGTCTGAGCTTTAGGTTTCTCATCTATAAAACAAAATGATTCTAATAGCTGACATATAAGTTCCCTTCCAACTTCAAAAGAAAACAAAGCAAAAACCACCACTTTTCCTATGATCCTGTTTATCAGTTCTTGCCTTTCTTCATCCTTTCTTTGATGATGCTGTCATTCAAACACCTATTTTCTCTTTTCATGATCCTTGCATGTCTCACTTAAACTTAAAGGTCATGTCTCTGTTCATTAATTTGGTGGTATGTACATAGGTTTATATATTTTTAAGTTAGCATATTTACCTAAAATGGGCTCCTAAATATAGATACATATGTGTGTGTTCATATTGTATATAAGTACATATATATTTTGTACACATAATAAATGTACATAGATTAACATTTTTAGTGAGTATCTGTTTCTATTTACTACATTTGCTTATGCATTTACATACCAATATACATATGTAAAATATAAGTAAAATAATGTGATAGATTAGATTTGTTTTAAACTAACATAAGAGTTTGCACATTCAGGTAAGTTATACCCTTCAAAGTAGTGACCTTTGGATAGTAACATATTAGAATATGTGTAAACCTATATTCTAATAATGCTTCCTTTGATTAAAGTATTTTGGGAACTTCTTTGGTATTGCCTTCTAAGCCTGAAGCAGATAAAATTTTAACTGGTGTGAGATAATTGTCTTTTGAGAGTTGATTTCAAAAAATAGCTGGGTAAAAAGATAAACTGAATAATGGTAGTTATATACAAAAATGGAGTATTGTTATGAAGAAAAAAGTGATTTCTTTATGTAGTTTGTAGACAGTTGGAAGGAGTTCTGAAAGAAGTTTGAAACATTTTTGCCTTCCTTCCTGGAACATAAGTTTCAGAGAGGCAGCATGTCCCTGTGGATGGGAGAATTGGCTTGGGAGTCAGGATGACTTGGGTTCAGGTTCTAATCTGATAATTAATAACTGTTTGCCCTTATGCAAGTTAGAACTTTAGTATCTTGTCTATTTTTTAAGAATGGAAGTTTAGAGAATAGTTGATGAATTCTATTGGTAGAAGATATTTCTTTACCCTAACATTTTCTCTACTGATGAAATCATATTGGTCCTGCCAACAACCAAAAAGTTGAATGGTTATATAATTTTGGGTGCATTCTTTTAAATTCAAATAAATTAAAAACAGTAGCTTAGAATATATCTACATAGAGATTCTATATTGCTTATGAATTTCCTTATTTAGTATATTATTGTGTAGCCCCCAAATGTTCATGAATGGGTTGTTTTAAAAGTTCTTTTGCTAATTGTTTTGAACTGAGAACACATGTTTCCGTAGTAATTCTGTTCTGTATATTGGTATAGCTCAAACCATAAGAATCTATTTCATATAAAATATACATGAAATATAGAATTAATAAAACCTGTAAAACTGAACCACCACATATACAGTTTTCTGGAGGAAAATGCAATTTTGGAAACCAGAAGTATAGCTCTACTAGAGCTCGTGACAATAACGCTAGGGAATCCTCTTATTACTCTTCTTATTTTATAATAGGAATTAAGACTCCCTCAACTCAAATTATTGATGGTGGTTTGGAACAGGGCCAGGATGATGGGGAATTTTGATTAAGGAGAGGCAATTAAGGAGTTATAGGGGTTCAGGGATGAAGATTTGCATTGGATACTTTGGAATAAGTAGTAAAAATGGAAGCTGTTAGTGGGAGTGTGTCAGTTCATCACTCAACAAGCATTTATAATGACTTATTTTGTGCCAATCACTGTGTTGTTCAGTGGGGATACAAAGGTTCTAAGATAAATAGTCTAAAACTTGGATCACCTGAAAGTGTAGATTATAGGGAATACTTGTTAGCCCTGGGACGGTGCACTAGCTATTCTTTTTCTTTTCTTCTTTTGGCCTTGTGGATTGGTTTTCCTATTATCTTTTCATTACCAAGACTTTTCTCTTTTCTTGATATGTTATAGAACACAGTGTAGGCTTACAGATTCATCGTATATTCCTTTTAATCTTTTTTCCCTGAAGATTTTATTGTTTGTTAAAAAGAATAGGCTAAAAAGTTCTTTATTATTCATACATTAGAATAAGAGATTTTGAGAGTCAGCAGACATCTTTGTGATGCTTTAGTCTGTTTCATGTACAAGAAGAAATCTTTGCTTGAATTATACTTAGCAAGTAGTTAACTTTATCCTTGTTTGAAGACCTCCAACAAGGAACCTATCACTTCTCTAGGCAGCCCAATTCATTTTTGAACAGCTCTCGGTGTTGGAAAGTTTTTCTTGAAATTGAGCCTATATTTATTCCTCTGCAACTCCTCCTTGCTCCTATTTCTGTGCTTTTGGGCAGAAGGAAATTAGTCTGGTCCCATGAGGATAACTGTCCTATTTCCTCTAAGTTTTTTCTTCTCTAAGCTAAATATGCTCAGTTACTTAACCAAGGATATGACATGACACCTGATTGGACCCAAGGCCATTCATTCTGGTTGTCCTTCTCTGGACATTTCTCCAGCTTACTATTATCTTTATACCCAGACCTGAACAATGTACCCTAGGTGAGGCCTGACAAAGGCAAAGTCCTGTAAGGATGTCATCTCCTTATTACTGGAAACTGTTTATCCCTATAGCCCAAC
>JAJPUD010003512.1:155463-208170 GCA_023553655.1 Myrmecobius fasciatus
TGTGTGTGTGTGTGTGTGTGTGTGTGTGTGTGTGTGTGTGTGTGTGTTTCTAGGTCAAGTTCAAGTGATAATGATCTAGAAAAAATTGTAGTGGACTTGGGTCAAAAGACCTGGGTTTGACTGAAACTTCTTAATACTGTGACCATGAGAAAATTGTTAAACCTTTTTTACTGTTTATCCATAAAAGGGATAATAATACTTATGCTACATACTTTGAAAGGTATTGTAGAGAAAGAGCTTTGTAAATCTTAAAAACATCATCATAAATGTGAGTTTTTATTGCCATTTTGGCAAGAGATTGAGAATGCTGGACTTAATACAAAATAACAAATTAGTTGTGTTATTCTGTTAGTCTAGAAACATTATTGAAATGTAGAAGGTAATTCCAGCAGTTGTGAACTAATACTCATAATTTTAAATGTTAAATTAAATTTAATCTTGTTTTCATTCATTAAGTGGGAAAAGAAAGTTTAGTTTTCCTTTAAAAAAAAATCCAAGCCTGATAAAGCAAAAAGCTTTTAAAGTATAACTTCCTAATTTATATTTTTTTCTAATTTTGTGTTTTCTCTTAATTTTTGCTCATATATTTTTTAACGCAATGGTCTTTATATATTTTTTAACTCTCACAAGTGATACCTAAAATACCTTATAAAATTTTAAGCTAAATTGGGTGGCTAATAAATATTTGATAATCATTAGCATTCGGATATTTCATTTGAACTCAGATTTGTACCAAGCAGGAAAAAAAGATAGCTTTTTTAAAAGGATAGGGCAAAATTTTTTATGTTATAGTTATACTTTCAAGCCTATATAATGAATTTTATCATTTTGGTGTAATTTATTTGTTATAAATTTGCAGTTCTCTTTTGCAATAGTCCTTACAATCCATCAGTTTAGAAAAAGTAATTTTAACTATTCATAATTACTTGAAATCTGTGTCTTTGTAGCTAGCACAGCCTTCTTAATTTGAAATGAGTTGTACTGAGCTCCTATTTCAAGTTTATGTGGTCATATTTTAAGTATTAAAAAGTAAGTACAGTCTTATTCTATTAAACTTTTTATTAACAATTTCAGCATCCTGTGAGAAGATTTGCTTTTGATTTTTACCCTTCTTTGAGTAATACATCTGGAAATGCTCAAGAGTTGTTTGCCATATTTGAGAGAACAGTCTGCAATGAAAGTATAGCCTCTTTAGAGGTGAGGTTCAAATTAACTAACATTGAGCCATAATGTAAGGAAGCATAATATTGTGAATTATTGTTTGGCAAATATAAGTAATGTCAGCATTAGCTGCTGAAATAATTTGAAATGTACTACTTGCAGAAAGCTAAAGAGATATGCTATACAAAACTTTCTCTGTAAGTTCTCTAAATGTAGTTAGAATGCTGTTTAGTTTGTTCAGAAAAGACTGTAACTTCTTTAAGTTTAAGCTTGCTATGTTTCTAAGTTACATGATTAATATCTAACTCAAGTATGAAAGGAAAATTTGGAGCTTGAAGGTATAGGCATTGTCACATTTTTCTTAAGCCTAGAATACATTTAAATACATATTTCTGAATGCATTTTTATTTCTAATCATACCTGTACAGATTAAACTTCAGATTAAACTGACTTTTCACAAATAGAATCATTGAATAGTACAGTCAGTTGGTACTCTTAAAACACAAAATGAAAACAAAACAACCAGAGGTAGAGGGGGTGTATTTGTTTTTAATCTTTTTTTTTCCAATGGCTTTTTAGAGGTGTATCATATTATAAATACATTAGAAATGTTTTGCTCTGAGGATATGTAGCATTCCTATAAAGGTTAAATCAATAAAAATGATTTGGCCACATTCCTAAGCGTGGTTAGAACAGGTAGCTCGTTGTTTTAGGTACCCTTGAGTTTCTGGAGCAGATCATTATGGCACAGCAAAAAGGGCTAACTAAATCCTGCTTGCTTCATGCAGACATTCTAGAAGATGCTATCAGTCTAAAAAAAAAGTCAGGCAGATTTTTCTCTGCTTCTAGAAAATTTCAAAACATCCTGATACATCTTTTTGTCATATTTTGTATTCCCTAGTAAGTCATTTAAGGATTTTTTTTTTTTTGGCTACCAAAACGCTGAAAAGTCTTCTATAATTGATAAGAAGCAGGTATGTACAGGACAAGATGTAATACATAAGATTTTGAAGCCAATTTTGAATGAGTGGTAATTTAAAAATTGATAAAGTATGTAATTCCACAGCAGCCAATTTTAGGAGTTCAGATATTTTTGGTCTTATGGTTATATAAGAAAATGCAATAGTCATTCAGAAATGATTATTTTGTTGTTTTGAGAAGCTAAAAAGACCAGCATGAAAATCTAAAAGTACAGTTTCGTAGGTTTGTTGGAAAAATTTGTGTCTATATGTACTTAGAGTATACTCTGCCTAGGAGCAGCTGCTGAATATTCTTCTTGCTACAGTAAAGCTCCATTTTATGTATTTGGTTTTCAGATACACTTTAGTGTTTTCCTGTTGATTTTTTCTGCATATGATGGTTTTAAGACTAAACTAATTATTTTTAGAATTACTCTTTAAAAAATGCTATTCTCTATCCCAGCTAATAGTTATTATTAGTAGTATTAATAGATTTATTTCTAAGATGTGTATGTAGGAAGCAGAATTTTAAGATAGAAAAATTCTAGAACTTAAAGTAAAGGTAACTACTAGTGATGATTATGTTTTCTAATTCTAAAACTTCAATGAGTTAATCATTTTTTGATATTAGACTCATTCTCAATTATATGTGTTAATTAGTTATATTAAGAAAGTCTCTTACTATGCATTGTTTATGTACCTTGATAATGTTTTGACTGTTGATCCTTAAAAAAAGTAAAACTTTACATTATCACATTTTATTGTATACATAAAATCATATTAATAGAAGCACATTTTTAATATTTTCTGTTTGAACGAAAGTAGAGAATATGATTAAATTATTTCCTCATAAGTTATTTTTGCATATATATAGATAAAATTCCTGTTTGAACTTTTTAACATTCATAATAATATTAGATTTTTATTTTTAAAATAATATTAATTAAAAGTACATTGCTTTATACATATAGACTACAGTATAAAAAATCAGACAAAATTAATTTATGAAAAAAAAGAAAGCCAATTTCAGTCCAATTCATAATCATCATGCAACTATATGGCTTCAAATATGTTTTCTAGAATATTTGAAAAATGATTTTTAAATGTAGTCATATTAAATGCAACAAGTAGTTTTTTTGGGTTTTTTTGGTCTTTCCAAAACTTGGGTTTGCTTTTGTGAATAGAACATTACCTTCCCTTTAATATCAAAGAATGCTTATACTTGTTTAGTATTTACTCTATGCAATGAAGCTTAATGGATTCCCCTGATTTATCCTGTCAAGCTATGATTGACATTTTTTAATAAAATTGATGTTATCAATAAACATGTCAGTAAAACTATTAGTCTGTGTCTTCTAAATTTTTAAACAGCTGGATTTAGTTTTAAAAGCTGGGAAAATGTGAATATTTATGGTTGTTCTAGCCATCTTTATAGAGTAATAATGCTAATAAGTCATGCTGCAAGACAGATAGTTTAGAAAGGTGACATAAGGTGTTATGAACAGGAAAGTGTGTGTGTGTGTGTGTATGTGTATGCATACAACTTAGAAAATCTGTGTGCTTTTATATGTGTTTATTTTGACAGCTATGACTGAGGAGTTCATAGGAATTTAAGAATTACTTCAGATTACTTTCTTTTGCATGGTAAATAGCATTTTTACTATTAGGAAATTACTATTTTTTAGGTCATTTTCTCATAGAAAAATCTTTTAAAATTTCACATTTCAATGCTGGACTTTTAAGTCCTTTGACATTCAATACAGTAGGGATGGTATGTCACACTATTGCAGTTGTCACTTTTTTAGGAAAACCATTTTTCAAAAATTTAGATTATCAAGATAAAAGCTAACATGTTACTCATAGATTTATAGTTGAGATATATGCTTATGAAATAAAGTTGAAATTTGCTCTTTCCCATAATATTTTTGCTATTTCTTAAGGAGTTTTTACATGAAACCATTTTTATGATGTAGTTATTTAAACTGATGAAAGAAATTTGCTGAGGTCTGGACATCAAAGTAGCCATTTTCTAGTAACAAATTACTTCAAAATTTAAAAAGTTACATATGCTTTTTAATAATGCATTGAGATATTTTGTTGAACTGACTACCATGCACAGTGCAGTAAAAATTTAAAACTTGAGTTTACTAATGTGTGTATCAATTCTAGCACATGTTCATGTTTTTACGTGCTGAATTAAACAGTAGTCTTTTAGAACTATAGTCAGGATGATCTGAGTTGGAACCTTATCTTAAACACTAGTTTGTTGGGTGACCATAGGCTAGACATTTAATATCTGAGCCTGTTGCACATCTGTAAAAGGGAGTTAATAATAATTGACATCTATGGAGGACTTTAAAATTTTATATGCATTATATCATTTGAGCCTCCCAATAACCCTGTGGAGCATATATTATAAGTTTTGTTTTGTACATTTTACCGTTGAAGAAACTAAGTCTCAGAGACTCTGTGTTCTGTGTTAGTACCTATGAACAATTATTATGAGGCTCAGATGAAATATATAAAGTAATTTTCAAATTTTACAGCACTGTGCATATTTAACTTATTTAATAATATGTTCATTTTTAAGTAGATATTCTTGAAAGACTTGATTCCTTTGGAAAATTTCAAATAATTAGAGGAAATATAAAAGTTTTTTTTTACCTTTATATGTATATATATAGAAACATGTAGATATAGATATAAACAGATTTTCACATGGCATCAGGATATAAAAATAAATTTCAAATTCTTTATGTCACATATCTGGAATTTGTGGTGTTTTGTGTAGAAATATGTAGAGGGAATGCAAATAGAAAACATATCTGTTAAGAACCAAACTAGGTTTGGAAAATAGGGCCAATATTATTAATCATTTTCATTAGACTCATGTAATCTGTCTTGTCAAATACAATAACTTATTTTATCTAAGATTTCCTTACTATGTTATCATTACTGCCTCTTAGAGGGGAGAGAATGCAATTGAATTTCATCATTTTACTTGTTAAAGAATGCATTTCTTAGTTAAGTACCTAGTGAATATTTTCATGGTTGTCTAAGACATGGTTAATTTGTATAATTTAGGTTATATATGTGTGTGTGTGTGTATGTATAAAATGTATATACACACACACCCATATACATGTGTTCAGCTATGAATAAAATTTTAAGCTACAGTGATACACAGAGCTAGTTCAAGTTGAATATATTTGGCGAGATGTTTTATTTTAACATATGAAATGTACTAGTATTACATTTATCCAAGAAAACCTCACATCATATCTCTTTTCAAAACAAAATGTATGTGTTTTTTGTTGATTTTACTATTGATTGTCTTTGTGATTTTCGCAGTTTTTTTCCCTGGAAAACAATAAAACATTATATGGCTGTCAACTTTTCTTTCTCTTTTACCAAACCACAAAGTGGATTTAGATGTTGGGTATCTGACCACAAAGGATAAGTAAACAATGGTTTGGCATATACTCCTGGTTCACATAAATTCAGGAGAAAATGTAAATATATTTCTCAAGACTTTGAATTTTTAACTTTTCCTTTTTCTGTGAATGAATTTTGATGAGATTACTTGGATGGTTCTAATAGACTAGCTTTTAAAAATACTAATAATGTTCTAACTGAAAAAAATAGAATATTCATTTCATTAAGTTTAAGAAGAAATTCTTTACTTAGTAAGAAAAAGGTTATTTCTCTTGCTGAAGTTGAATATTATTAAGTTCAGAACTGCGTATCAAATTAACACAAATACCTACTAGGGATAAGATAGCCTTTAAAATTTTGACCAAAATATTCATAAATACTATTTTTTAATAGAATAATTGTTACTTGCAAAATTTTTCAACTCAGAGTACTATAAAGGATATTTAAAACTTGATGTTAAGTATAGTTACTTTTAAATCTACATATCTAAAAGACAAAAACATCTGAGGTTGTTGTTTAGAAGTTTATTTGGCATAATTTAAATGTCAAAATCATCTTGCCAAAATAAATTACTGTGTTGGTTGTCTCTTTGAAACAGCGACTATCATAGGTAAGATATTTGGTTGCATGAGGGAAGTTAACTGTTTGTGCTAATGAGAATTAAAAAGTACATACAGTATTGGAAACTGTTGGATAAATAACCATTCTTAAAAATTGAATAGTCAGGTAAACAGTAGTAACTATATTTCAGTTCATTTAAAAATGCATTTGTGTGGACATCTACTTCAAAATATATTAGGTGATAACACTTATTTGTAAAAAAGAACACTTATGAAAGGTAGTTTTAATATCTTCATTGAAAATGAACATGAGGTATTTGATATCCTGCTTAAATTTCTTCTACCACTGTATCCTTCACTTCCCCATCCTTCAGTGTAAGCAGTGTAAAGAAAAAAAAAAGAATAATAAATATTCTACACAGTAGAATTTCTTTTCAGAATCAGATGGTAATGATGGAGTATATATGGTTTATTTTGTGGCTATTTGCTTTTGAGGGGACAAAAATTGTCATTGATTTCCTTAAGCTGGATGAAATTCCATGGAATAGTGTTTCCTCATTATGTTTCATATTGTACTGTATCTATCATCATAAAGCAAGTTTTAATTCCTCCTAGGCCAATTGAAGTTCATAATCTGTTTTTCAAATTATAACAGAATATATCAAGTTATATATATTTTCAGCATATGAAAAACTTCCTTTTTATAGATTTGTGTCTTCAATAAAACCTGACTTATTTAATATTTTAAGTATTTTTACACACCTGAGGCATCTAAATTAGAAATATTTCTTTTTTTTTTTTAGTGTGTTGTAAACTTTATAGTTCATTGTAATTCTTTCTGATGTACATTTGGTTGCTTATTTTCTTGGGAAAGATGGAAGAATCCTATCTATAGGAAATGCTATAATATTAATTGCTGTAGGAGGAAAGAATAGTGCATTTAAAATTCCTTGTCATAAACTACAGCCTAAATAGCTATAATTGCTGACACAGTTATACATTTTATAAAATGAATGACCTTTAATACTTAAGAATTATGTTTATATTAAAAAAAATAGGAAATTTTAAAATGTCAGTGCTCCCAGAAAATAGTTTTGACATGTTTACTTGGGTCCTTGGGAATTTGACTTTTTAACAAAAGTGAGACAAATGAATTATATATGTGTCTAATATATAATTCAGCTTGTCTAATACATACATTTATTCTAAAGGCTATTTTTGTTAATGTTGCTCCTTAAAACTAATTAGTTGGTTAAAAACACATGAAATCTCACAACTTTTAAGGAAATTTTGTATTATTTTCTTAGTTATTGAATTTTAATTTCTGCTACACAAGTTAGTGCAGCACGGAAGCTTCATATTTGTACAGTTTGGCAAGGAATTTGAGGTGTTACCCTGTTTTGACTTCTGTTTTCAAGTATGCACTGGTGCATCATTAATCATAGGAAATGCAAAAATAAATAATCCAATCCCATTGGATTTTTCATGTGAATACTTACCTTTTCCTTTTTTTGTATATACAGTTGAGGTATTTAGGTAACCCCTAACCTTTTACTTCAACAAAGAGGTACAGTATAAAAATATTACCACAGTTTTCATATGAGCAGCCTTTTTTAAGAAAACCTCTAGATGGATATTTATTGAAAAAAGAAAAGTTGTGATACATTAGCTCAGCCCCAATACTATATTTTAGACCACCAGTGTACAAAATTAAAAGCACATGAATTTTCAAGCACTAGAAAAGGTTTGTAATTGATTAGCGCTGCTTGAAAGAATTGAAGTGTAGTGAGTTTTGATTTGTGAATGGTTCTATTCAATAAAGATTAATCCTATGTGTTTGATAAAATCTTAGTGCCTCCAATGAGTTAGTTTTTTTTTTTCTCTGCAGTTTATTTAACCATCAAATATTTCAGTGTTCTTTTAACTAACTGGAACATTTTCTATCTTACTGAATTTTACTTTAGCATGACTGATTTAAACAAGTCAGACTATCAATGATTAGCTCAAAGGAAATACTTGAATAGATCAGTATTTTGTCTTTTTAAAAACAGTTACCATGTATTATGATGTAATCATGCATATTTTATGCCTTTTTTCATGAGCGTTAGAGACTATCATAAGCTACATACTAAGGTGAAGAGAATAGAATACTGCCTTTTAAAGTATATTTAGCAAGATCTTTTATAAATATGTGTATTTATAAAATTTAGTTTGTTGGAATTAAAATACTTTATAGTGTAACCTCCTGGGAATTGTATTAATAAGCTATTTTCCTCTTCTTATTAGACCATGAACATGCATATTCACATTTTCACTTTTTTTCCCTTAATTTTGAAATGTAACATTTTAACTAGCATGAAAGCTACATAACTTGTTAGCTGCTAAAATTTTAAACTAAAAAGTTATTTAGTGCATAGCGGAAGATGGACTTTTATAATTATTTTGGAAATTAGTGTTTACTTCCTTTAGTCCTTTATAGTCAGTTAAGAAAACATATAATCTTTTAATCTTTTAAAGAGCTTCTTTTCAGAAATGTTATGCATTAGAAGTATTGCATTTAATCTTCTATCAACATTGTTCAAGTTAGTATTGAATTTGTGTTTCTTTTAAGTAGCTGATAGATTTTGAATAATGAGGTTCTGGACTAAATTTGAAATAAATGGCATACTTCCAGTTATCTGAAAGAGTGGTACTATCCATCCTGAAAACACGGTGCAACTTTTAAAACTTGAAATGAGTCAACTGATTAGTCCTGTCGTATTGTACTGTCTTGAAAAAGGCGTGAAATGCTTTATTTACTAAGCTAGGGCATATAATTCTTAACATACACACACATAATTGCCCCATTTACACATTTACATTTATATGCAGCCTTCAATAATATTTTTGGAATATTAATTCATTGGAAAATTAAAAAAAAACAATAGCTGTAAACAAAAAGCCGAAGTTATAGAATATGAAGAACTTGGTTATAACATTTAATCGCTCTTACCCCTAAAATACACACACACACACACACACACACACACAATCCTCTAAGTAATCCAATGGTACCTTTATCTTTTACTTTCATTGTTTTGAAATTATTGCCTCAAATGGTGAACAAAAGGATGGACAAAAGGATGGACAAAAGGACTTGCCTTTCAGTTAAAATAAAACCCAGTAAAAACCTAAAATCCTTTCTTTTTCCTGATTTTCAAATGACATAATACATGCCTACTTTTTTGCAAAATCTTTAGATGCTGTCAGTATTATATTAGAATTAGAATAGTGTTTACAATATAATATTTAATACAGTTTAAAGCTGATACCTGAAATAGGTGCATGGAGCAATATTGTTGACCAAGTAAGTATTTATAGATCTCTTTTGGAATTAATAACAGGAAAAATTCCCATTCATGTATACTATATTTCCTTCTATGAACCTGAGGATAATATAATTAGTCTGAATTTTTAAACATTCATTATTATAAGAGTTTTCTGTTATAGAAATGTTAGCTTTTCTCCTTTTCAAAGGTTCATTTCGTATATCATTATTGTGAGATTTTATATACTATTAATCAATAAATTTCCTTATAGACATGAACTGTGCCATAACTCAAAAAATTTTTTGAAACATATAAAATTATTTTCTTTATTTTTTAAGATCAAGTTTTTTAAAAAAATGGATTTATCACTTCCTGACCTACACCAGGATTGATTCTAAAGTAGTAGCCAGTTAAAATGTGTGAAGTAGGAGGAGTGAAGGAAACTCCAATCATTAGTTATGTTACAAAGCAAAGCTAATCCAGGCATATACAGTGAAAAGATTTCTAGTATCTTTCCTTCATTTTCAAAGATAGAGGCAGGGGGCGGGGGAGGGGGAGAACCAATTGTAAACTTCTTAGTTGGAACATCATGGACACCATAAAGAAAATCTTGTAAGTGTTTAGATATTTTATCAGACTGTGTCAGATGATGAAATAATTTGTAGACTTTATAATCTCTCATGTCAGATTATAATTAAATGTTAATAAGGAATTGACATTTTATCACATCTTAAAGTTGAGCCTATCCAGTTATATGGACTACTTAAAATGCTATGTTATCACAATTTTCAGTATAATCCTTATGACACTTTATTTTGCTTGAGAGTAAAAGATAATCACTTTGACAGATCTGAGAATTTAAGATTAAAAGTACAGTGTTCAGTGTTGGTTGCCTTTTGTAAATACCAATATACTTTGTATATAGTGCATGTATGTGGAGAGTTAAACATGTAGAGAATTATTTACATGTTTGCATGGAGAGTTTTTTTTAAAGACATCTGTGTTTACTGTTCTGAATATCTAAGCCAATATTTAGCGGCATTCTGTTATACAGAGCTCTTAAAACTGCTACTATAATTCAAGCATTATTTTTTATGGTTTTTCCTTTCTTTTCCTTTATAATCATACATCCCCATTATTTTTATGCAGTGTTGTAGACTATATACATGCTTTGGTTATTCCTATATAAAACTAGAGAATATCATTGCCAATATTTTGAGAGGCATTTTTGTGAAAGGATGAATGCAGATTAATGATGCTGACTAAAATTGATAACTGTTAAGCAGGAGTTAGTTCCATGTTTAAAATGTATTATAAATGTGGTAGTTTCAGATCATGCATTAGCAGAATATTTTTGGCAAAATGCATTCCTTTTAAAATTTGATCAAATATTGGATTTTATTGTAAGTCAGATAATTCTCACTCCTGATTCACATACTAGTGTTAGTGGCTAATCTTAGTTAAATGCTGTAGGTTATAATAGATAGTGTTCAAGTGTTTTGTAATGTCTTTTTTTCAATTTAGTTGTTCTAGACAATTTTTCATCTTGTTCTAAGGAGCTTCCTATCTTCTAGCTTCGATCTTATTCAGTGAATTAGATAAGTGACAAATGGGGTATGCTTATTACCAAATGAAAAGATTTAGAGTGATTTATTTTTCTTTTGAGCTTACCATATGACAAACTACATTTCATAGCTACTTGTTTTTTGTATCTTAATACATTATTCCTAAAACCAAATTTCTTACTTGAGAAGCAAGACCTTTCTACTTAACAGGTTCATATTTTGACAACAAGCAAAATAACTTTTAGAACTTAAAAATATTGTTAACACTTACCCCAAAAGAAGTTTTGCTGACATGGTGTTACAGTGCTGAAGAGGCTGTTTGATGCCATAGTCCCTCTTTTTTTTCAGATAGGATTTGTACCCTCTGATGTAAATACTGCTTGCAGCCTTAAACTGAAAATACAAACCATAGCCAAACCTTGTTTTAGTTTTACAGTATGCCTGGAGTTCATAGATTTTATATTTGTTTTTTTCTGTCAAGAAATTATGTAGCTGGTAATATGTGAAAAGCAAAGAAACAAAACAAAAAAGAGAATGAACAAATATTTGAAGGACCTACTATTACTGCATAGACTGTGGTTAGAGAGCACTCACTGACTCTGTTGGTCTCGGTGGCTGGTAGTGACCTGCGGAGATTAACCATTTAAAAGCCAGAGACTTCTTGCTGTCCTCCTGGAGAAAGTTTGCACCGCACTTGTGGTTCTGTGGTTGTTTGTGAGGCGAATGAAGCATTCACACAATCCAAAAAAGCAAAAGCTTTAAAACTCCTTTTTTTTTTGCAAGCACTATTACTGGAGAGACAGAATCATGTGGTTTGTGACCTCACAGTACTCAAAGTAAAGTGGGACTGCCTACCACTGTGGCTTTTTTCCTTTTCTTTTTCTTTCTTTTTTCCTTTTTTTTTTTTTTTTTCTTTTGACAAAAGGTCTGTGGTAAGGCCCTTCCTGGCATCCAGAAGGATATAGCTTTTTAATTTTGTGACTCATGGGGATTTGGAGAGAGTACAAATGCTGAAGGAGCCCAAACTCCTGTACAGTAAAAGCATATGTAGAGCAGAACTCTATTTCTGCTCTGCAGTTCAGGTTTTCCCCCCTCTTTTGCCTCTTCTCTTTAGTTCATTATTGTGTCTGTGGAAAAGTGAGCAAAATTGGCACAAGTGACTGTGTGAAATTCTGAACAACAGTGATGATTTACAATAATTTACATCTTTGGACTGTATCACGATCTAGGGTCTGCTTCATATTTGCTGGGTGGCTGGATTCCTTCTGTTTTTCTTTTTCTTCTTGTCTTCTTGTAGTTATGAATCTGTAACTCATTGTAAGAAATTTTACCTTTCCTAAGGTCTGGTAGCAGACTTGCTGGGCTGTGTTTTGTGCTGTAATTGGCTGTCATGGAAGTGTTAGTCTAGGGATTCTTTTACAAATATTAAATCATGTCTGTCTAGCTTATGTATCATCAAGGCTATATGGCAGCTTCCTAAACAGAAAATTAAATGTACTTGTGCATCTCTTTTATGTGATGTACAGTATCTTATTTATAAATTCTAAATACTTTTACAGGTTATATAAATTGTGAAATTTAAATAAAATGAATATAGAGAACATAATTGAATTTATTGTTAAAATTTTGATTGTTTATATTAGTTTCTTTATGATGTTAATGATTTTGACTGAAATATAATTGACTCATGTTGCTTTATACAGCTTCATTCTACTATTAACTTTAATAGATTCTTTGATAATAAATCTTATACATATGTAAAATAAAACACTTATGTTGTCATTTAGATTATATAATATAGGATTTTATAGGCTCAGGATGGAGTGGGTTAACAGAAGCTGTATTTTTTGTTTATAATAGAGGCTTTGAAATAAATTACAAAATGCTGTGTGTAGTAAGGAATAATGCACACAGACAGAGTGTGTTAGTCGTCTCGATTTGCTAACTCTGATTCAGAACAAAATTGGAAACATCTTTGGGAAACTATCTCCTTTTTGCCCCTTTGGACATGTATGTGTAGAACTCATTTTCTTATTAGGATGATTATATATCATAGCCAGTGAATTTTATATTTATGAATAGGGCTTCCTGTTTTCATCAGTTGGAAGAGATGGGATATTTTTCAGCAAAAATTGTAAAACTGAGCAGTCTGATTTTCTAGGCATTTTTCACCATTTATTCATGCCACTCTGAATTTGCATGTCTCTAGTTGTTAGACTTCTTCCTAGTGTGATTTTAACTAAGAGTGGCGGAAAGTTAATGCTGAAAAAGTGGGTGGAGATTCTGATCCTGCAGTATATTTTCTAGGTGAATTATAGTGAATGGGGGTAAGGTCTGGAGAAATACATGTGAATATTATAGTTAACTATAGCTAAAAATATAATACATCTACTTTCTCTTTTAAAGCAGACCATTATCTAGTGAATCACCTTAAAGTGTATAAAGACATTCTTGAGATTTGTTCATAAAAATTGTGATTTTGGCGTTTCAGAGAACATTTTAAGTGCTTAATGTGTGGAAGGTGCTGTGATACATAAGATATATTCAAAATCACAAAATGGAAAAAGGTTGCAATAGTTTTTGTTTATATTAATTTCCATAGTTCTATTGCTCTTTTCATAATAAGCTAACAAAGTTGGGAAACCAGACGCATTTTAAATTATCTAAAGTAGGCTTCTTATGCCTATGTACTTGCTATATTTAAAAGGACAAAATTTTAATTTATCATAGTTATTTGCATAAAAGGAATAAAAGAAAACATTTAATTAGCATAAACAAAGTATAGTAGTATAATCAGTTAATCAATTTCTAATGGTGATAAAAACTGTTTTGAAGGTTTTGTCATAATTTGTGAATTTCTAATTGTATTTCTAAATGTTTTTGCCCATGTAATAATGACATAATCTAGGGATTAAATTAAACTGTATGTGTTATATCAAGTACATTTTTTTAAAGAATAAATTTCTTATTTCTATATCAGGATGGAATATTTTCTGTCATTTTCATGCAACTTTAAACATTGCCTTACTTTGGAATCAACAACAACAAAAATACCCAAGCCTTTGTCACCTTCCCTTTTTCTTCTGTTGTCGTCTTCTGTTATTCCTTCCTACCGTACATTTATAATTTGGACCCTTAAACTGATAAGTAGTTTTCAGTCTTAGATAACCTGCATGATCATTGAAAAATAACTTATCATGCTATGCGTTTGCATAATTTTCCTTGTAATGACCATCTAGTACGCATTCTTCAGACTAATACCATTACTATTTATCAAAATCTAATAAATGCTTGTTAAATATTTGTTGAATATATATATCTTTGATATTTCCTTTTTATATGAGGCCCATAAAATTCTGCAGAAGATAAAATAATACCAAGATCTGCTTTAATATAATTTGGGAATGTTGTGCTTATTGTACTTGCATGTGTTTTCTCTAAATTTTTATATATACATATACATATGTATATATCTTCTTTAAATCAGTTTTTTCCATTGTGATAAATTTTACAAGACAACAGCAATTATTTGTATATCTACAATTAATAGCTTACTTCATTAGGAAAATTTTACTAAATGTAATGATGAAGAGATGAATTTTGAAAAGTCACTGTGCAAATAAATCTCCTGATTGCAGATTTATATCCATGAAGTATTATGTTTAAAATCAGAACTGAAAACCACAGTTCAATTTTATTTAAAAAAACAACAAAACCCTCTTCCTTTGGGAATATTTTGGTAACTGGTATGCTTAAGTAGCAAGTTTAGATCTACTGTATAAATTATATACTTTAATTTTACAGACATGAAATATAGCTTTAAATTTGAAATAAATCACAAAAAAGGAAAGAAGTTGGTGTCACTCTCTTCCATTCCCTTGAATTCGTTATATGTTTTTGTCAGAATTAGCTGGCTTGCATTTTTCTTTTTAGAAAACAAAACATTTGGAAGTAATAGAATATTATGTATCATAATTAGCATTTAAGCTAACTATACCTATGCTTATTGCATTTTTAGCTATATTTTGGGTTGAACTGATTATCCCTGTGAAAAGATACTATATTTTAATGGTGTACTGTGACACTGTGGGATACAGTATATTGCTATGCCTTTTGAGAACCTCCTGATCTTTTAACAAATTGAAAGCAACATCAAAAGCGTGTGATTTGGGAATTTTACAAACAGAAGCTTTTGTTTCAATGAAACAAGCATTTATTTATTAAAAAAACAAATGTGAATCTAGAGTTTAACATTGGCATTTCTAAATTTATCATTTTCACATAGTTTGTATGGTAATATTTATATGGTATGATTTGATATGTTAAGGTTTTTTTTCTCCTATACCATTTTTTACCATATAATAGTGATTTTAAATAATTCATCTATTTATATATGTTATTCAACCACTAAATATAAATACATTTTAACTAATATTTTAATTTTAAAAGAGTAGAAACAAAGAAATATTTCATTTATCTTAAATCTTTTAAAATGTCATTGACAGTAGGTCATTTTTGGAAACTTGATTGGATGGGCCATTTTTTTTGCTTTGTTGGTCTTTGGTAAAAATAATTACTATAAGACTAAAATTTTATTTTATTGATGTAATTAGATTATATCTAATTGATGTAAATAGATTATAGATATATCACTTTTTTCCCTCTCCAATTTTGAGTCACCTGTTCTTGTGCGTGCTCAGGTTTATTAAGCAGAAATTTTGCTGTGTACTGTTTTAACAGTTTTTTAAGTACTGAAGCATACCTCTTTAAAATTGACTAAATTATAGGTGAACTGACTTTAATCCTCAGTAATAAGCAGTTAGCATGAATTCTAATTGTTAGCAATTTTGTGCACTTCATTTTGCTTTAAAATATTGTCTTTTTTGTCAGATAGCATTAGAAAAGGACAAATTTTAATTAACATAAAGTACATTTGTCAATTTTTTTCTTAGCATTCTAATACTTAATATTGATGGTAGATAATTTTTATTGATTAAGATACTTCATTTGTCATTTCATTAACACTTTATTGACCAACACTTATTTTTATTTGACTTTTCTGCCAATTATTAAATATGTGGGATAGCCCAAACTTCTTAAAAATAGGTGTATCATCTATGGTACTTACAATGAGAATAATTTTTACTACTTCTATAATTTTCTTTAACAGAAAAAAGAAGAAAACTTGCAGAAAATATGGGAAACTTGTCTCATATAACAGCTGAGGATGTGGCTAGGCTTCAGCAGGAAACTACTACCCACAATGCAATGTTACATACACTACCACTTAATAAAATTTATTTCAAACATGCTACTGAAAAACCAAAGAAAATAATATCATAACTATGCTAGTTAACATATTAAATATACATAGAGTAAAGTGAAAGTAATGTTTCTTTCTATAGCCTTTGTCCTTATTGACTTTAATAAACTGCATCTCTGGGCCATCATAGTACCCTGGAGCCTAGTTTTAACTGTCCTTTAGGGTCATGTTGTAGAGCTGGTTTTTTTGTTGAGATTGTCTTATAAATGAGGTAGTTTTGGTACTTACTAAACCCTCTTGGATAGGGTCCAAGAAGGTACTGCGTTTTTTTTTTTTTTTTTTTTTTTTTACCAAATTCTATGTGGCAAGTTGTGTTATGGTGTGGTTCTGATGTGGTTGAAACAATGTACTATATTTTATCATGTTCATTGAGAAATGGCTTGAATTTGGAAAGCTCTTGTTCCTTTAAATGTTTTTTTTTACATTGCTTTCTTGATAAGTTGGGAGATCATGAATTTCCACTGAGACTTAAATGTGTGTGTATTTGTCTATTATTCTTTGCTTGATTTCTGCTTTTACTTATGTTTTAGTTTACCTGTTTCCAGTTTCCAATGAAACAAATCCTCTCCATTCTCCTTCCCAAGTCTTTTAAGAGTCATAATAATAGGCCAGAATGTTTCTTTTAAAAAGCAGTTAGAAAAGATATTAATACAGCACTTCAAAAAATTGGGTGTCGCACAAGTAGCATCTCTTTGTAAAACTTTATATACTGTTGATTTTTTGACAAACTTTGTGATTTGGTAGAATATGAATTTTAAAGAAATTAAAGTAAGCTCAATTGAATTGATATTTATTGTATATGCGTTTTATCAGGTGATCAAGAAAGAACTTTTAAGTCTGTGAACTGACCCCCTAAGCCATTTCACCATAAAAATTGAAAATGTTTTATTTGCATAGCGGCTACATTCTTTGCCTGTCATTGTTTTCAAATGAATGTGTATTAAGGATGATTCTCTTAACAGTAGAAATTTTTGAAGTATTTTCTTTAGTTTGAGAACGCTTATCAAGAACAGCTGTAGGACTATGGATTCTATCCATGGACTCATGGTGGTCTGTTGAACAACGTTCTTCAACTTTGACAGGTGAGACAGAGACTCTCCAGTGCCACTGCTTTTGGATGAATCTAGCTGTGGTTGGAGAAAGTGCATCTTGCCAAAATATATGGGTGAGACCACACACAGCCTTTAAAATAGTTATTGTAAGCTTATTTTTAGGCAATATATATCTCGACAGTCTTTTTATTTGCATGCCAGTTTCATTTCTGCTTATAGGTTGTTTTTTTTTTCATTTGTTTTAGTAATGGCAATTGCAGATTGAGGTCTGTATTAACTCTTATACATTTTGCAGAAAATACCGTATTTTCAGTCATAATCAAGCTTAGAAGATAGACACATTAAAAATCAAGCCGTAATTTACTAAATTCATAGTGTTGTAAATTTGTCAGTGTTTTCGTTTAGTTGAAGTGCTTATTTTCCAAATTAGTTCAACAATACAAAATTGTTGCAAGTTAAAGAATTAAGGAGTAAGTTTCTTACATCTGTATCTTTAATTATATCACTTTTGAAATGTTTTGGTATGATCATTACTCTTAAGAGTATTGTATTTAAAAATATTACTAAAAGCAATCCTTGACATAGGAATTTTTAGCTTATATAATAACTAACATTGAAAATGATTTACTGAAAAAACTGACTTTGATACATCTGTATAGTTTGGAGATGGATGATTCAGAAAATATGTTTAATTAGATTGAGTGTCATTCACTTAGATTCATAAAGCCAACTGAATAATTTGATAGATTTTTAAAGTAACTATTAAAGAAGAATCAACAAATATTATATATTATATTATAACATATATTATATAATCCAAAATATTTACAAATGTGTTATACTACATTTTTTGTCTGAATTATTAGTATTAGAAAGGCATAGACATAAAAGTGTTATATAATATAGCTGAGATTTTTGAGATCCAGCTGTTACTAGACACGAGCATTTTCACTCAAATATCAGTGACTTGAATGTTTCTCAGGTAGGGTAGACGTTGACTGTAAATTATAACCAAATGTTTGGTCTATGGGAGACAAGATTAAAGTTTCAGTTCTGTTTCTGGTTGACAGTAAATACTAATGAATACCTTCTTAGGTGGTTTCATAGTGAGAACATGATCTTAATAGATGTATGGAGATTAAATTTTACTTTAAATTTAATATTTTGCCATTTTTGGGTGAATTTGAACAGAAAGTGTTTTGAAGTTTATTTTGATGCAGTCTTTTCAGGATCTATAAAACTAGGCCAGATAAAGTTAGAAGATCATGGGAAGCAGCATGCCCATGAGGTCTTAAAAAAAGATTCTTGAAATTATAATATTTATAAACTTTTCATATTAGAATATAGTCTTAGGTTTTTTCATTCTTCACGAACTTGAAAAATACCAATCTGAAAGATATATTTTATGGCATATATTTTAAAATTCAGCTTTAATGTGTCTATAGAAAGCTAGACTCACACTTATCTACTAAAGATCTTTAGAAGATATATTCATAAGTACTTATAATTAGCAATTCAATTGTATAAACAGTTCTTTAGGAAAGTGTGCTTAAAAATTTTGGGTCCAGACATTTCTCAGAAAGTTTTGCTTTCTAGTATTGATTTGTATTACCTATACAGATTTGCTGAGTAGAAATTAAAAATACTGAACTAATGGATTCCAAATTAATAAAATTGAATTTTATATGAAAGTTTATTCAGATACTTTAGTGAATATTAGTGTTTTGTAATTAGCATACCGTTCTTGTAAATTTGTTTGAAAAGAACTTTCTTTTAAAGATTTCTAAAATTTCAGAAAATATGATTCTAAGTAATCAATATTCCTAGAAATTGTATTAGACTATGTTTGAATTTTCAAAAATTACTATTAAGTGCAATTTGAGTTATCAAGATTTTTACCAATCATATATTATGGAATAATGGAAAGCATCATGTCTCAGAGTTTGAAGAAACTTTAGAGATCTTCTAATATTAAGAATTTCTATATGGACTATAGAAATTTTTTCTCTATTATACCCAACATGTGGTCATATAACCTTTGCTTAAAGACCTACTACAGCAGGAAACATTTTTAAATAGCCTTAGCTGTGGGAAATTTTTCCTTGTAGCTAGCTTATCTTTTCAACTCTGCACCATAGTACTTTTGGGGGCTCACAATATGAACTCACAATAGGATGTCTGTTTAGTTTTCCATATTTCAAACTGTTTAGATACTCAAATATAGCATTAATGGTTCTAAATCATTAACTAATTCATCCAACAAATATTTATTTAGTATGTACATATATCTATCAGATGTTGTGCCAATCACTGTCTTTTCTTTTTTTCACTAAACATCTTCAGTTCCTTTAACCAGTCATCTTGGCAGTAGGATATAGAAACCTTTTACCATCTTAATTGCTTTTGTCTGGACAAATGTAGTTTATCAATATCCTTCCTCAAATATGTTGTCTAGAATCAAACATAGTACTCTCTGCATGTGCTCTGACCAGGGCAGAATATGCTGGGATTTTAGCTCTTTTCTTACCAGAATTGGTACTTGTAAAAAAATTCATTTAAAGTTGCTTAACTTTCTTAGCTGCCCTATTAGGGCATGTATTGCCCTAATTATTATATATTCAGCAAAAAGTCATCTTTTCACCAAAACCTCAAGACCCTTTTTACTTGAACTACTTTAGTTTTTGCCTCTTCCACTTTGTTTTTGTGAAGTTCATTTTTTTCTGTCTAAATAAAGACTTTTTTTTTATCCCTGTTAGATTTCATTATATATAATTCAGTCCAATGTTCTAGCCTGTCAAAATATTTTAAAATTTTTACTTGGTCTTTTTAGCATATTAACTTTCCTGCCTAGAATCCTGGTTATATAGTCAGGAAAAGACCAGATTTTAATCTGGCATCAAAGTTAACTAATTGTGTAGCTGTGATATAATTCCTAAATCTCTGAGTCTCTCCTTTCTCATTTATGAAATGATGATATTATTTGTACTGTCTATCTCATAGAGTTGTAAACCTTAAAACTAAACTAATCCATTTATTGTTCTTAGGTTAAGTGGCTTCTAATTCCTGTCTTAAGAGTTGTTTGTTGTTTAGCAAAACTAGGTCCTATCCCCAAGGTTATTCTTTATTCTTATTAGAAGCACAAAGATAAGTTTCTGATAGTGATAAAGATAGTTTTTTGATTTGCTTTCCATATATTAGAATTCCCATAAAATATCAAATGGAGAGCAAAAGTAACAAAATCATGAATTCTTCAAGGTACTATTTATCTTCCAGTAAGCTATGTAGGACTATTAGATATAACACAAACCAAATTACTTTTATGACTAGTATTTATGATGATGGTTGAACTGTGGGGAAAAATAATTTTCAGTATTTTCTTTTCCAGTAACAAATAGTGAAACCATTTGGAGATAATTTGAATTTTCAAAAGTCAATGTGGCTAAATTAAAGAATATTTTTATTTTGAAACAAAAGCTCAATAGTAGTTTTAGAATAATAGCTTAGCTATAATTAGAACTAGAAGAGATGTTGGAAGTCATCTAGACTAATACTAGTCAAATTTTATAGGTGAGGAAAAGTCCCACCCAGAATGCTGAATCAACTGGCCCAAGTTGATATAGGTGGTAAGTGGCAGAATTGTGAGTCAAACTCAGGTTTTCTGACTCCATTTCCAGGATTATTTACATTTCATTTATCCAAAAGTCACTTGTCTAGCAACCTCCATTATCTAGAATATTGCTAGAAACTACAAGTAAACTATAAAGTCTTATGAACAGTGAAAATACATACTATGATATTCATGCACTTTGAATCAGAGTAGAATCACCTCAGTAATGCCAGATAAATGTTGTGGTATTACTTATCTTGTTCAGCAGCATCTTTAACCTAAAAAGTCAAAAGTCCTATCAGATATAAAATCAAATTATTGGTGGTGGTGTTTAAGTTGAGGAAGTTATATAGATTTTTATTTGTAGCTTATATTTTTACATTACCTATCTTTCCCATTGTAGTCCATTCCTCCATGATAAATCTTTGTAATAAAGAGGAAGAAAATGTTAAAAAAAATGAAATAATATATGAAAAATGTTTTATATCTATGAAGGGTTCCATACCTAAATTTAGTGACTATAATTTTACCTAATTTTTGTTTTTGTTGTTCTTTCTAGTTTCATTATTGCACTAATTTTATATAATTTTCCTAGTTCTGCTTACTTTGTATTGTTTCATATAAGCCTCCTTCATACTTATTGGTATTAATTGCATCAATCATATCTGATAGCACAATAATTCTAAACTATTAAATCTTAAAGCTGAAGTTTTAGTTCATTCCAGATTAGGTGTCATTTAGGTTTTTGGAAGAGCTAGAGTTAAAGTCAGTTTGTAGGTATTTTTTATTCTTCAGCTGTTTCAGTTGTGTCCAACTCTTTGTGATCCTGTTTAGGGTTTTTCTTGGCAAAGGTACTGGTGTGCTTTGCCATTTCCATCTCCAGCCCATTTTATAAATAAGAAAACTGAGGCCAGTAGTATTAAATGACTTGTGCATAGCCTCAAAGCTAGTGTCTGAGGTTGAATTTAAACCCAGGGATTCCAGGCTTGACATACTTAACTACTATGCCATTTAATTTCTCCCTTTTGTAGATAAGTAAGGTTCCTCCTAATTAAGATTTTTTTTTTTTTTTTAAATTCTGGGATTATCCAGGGGGAAATTTTAAAGACCAGCCTGTTTTTACCTTATTACCTCAACATGCCTCTCATAAGGTATAATGAACTGAGAAAATGCTCTGTAATTTTTACAACCTTTGAAAATTATTAAATAGGTAAATTTGCTACTTATTTAAGTTTGGAACTCTGTGAATTCCATATTCAAACATGGATGATTTTTGAATTAATCTTAATAACCTTTATTTGTTATCTTTGGTATTTTATTTGGGGTGATTCTCACTTTAATGCCAACAATGAGAGTGACTTTTATAGTTAATTCTCCATAATTAATTTTAATGAAAATGTAGACAATACTTTAAAAGAAATTCTTAAAATACTTAAATAAAGAATACTTGGTATGAAAATTGAAAAGGATAATCCAAAAATATTGGATTTTGGAATATACTGAGAATAACATGTAGTTTGCTGTCAGGATAGTAAGATATACTGTAAGTATACTGTAAGATATACTGTAAGTAAGATTCTCTTCATATTTGTTAGTAACCCATGACCAATTTGGTTAGAGATAGGTCAAGAGGAAGAAATCCCTGGTTCCCCTGAAAAATCATTGTTTGTCAGTATATCTCTCACAGATTTATACATATACACACATATGATATGTATATATATATACACACACACACATATATATATATAAAATACATTAACATGTGTGTACTTAATACATGTGTAATTTGGATAAAGCATAATCTTTCTGAATATCAGTTTCATCATCTGCAAAATAAAGGAACTAATTTAAGGGCCTTTCTAGTTCTAAGTTAAATAGTTGTACATACATGGTTCTCCGTACATAGTAGGCATTTAATAAATATTTGTTGATTAATTGATAGTACTTTGGTAGATTTGTGATATTGTCAATGTGTGCTGATCTTAAACCATCCCTGTCCTATAATAATAATAATTACAATAATAATAATAATAATAATAGCAACAGCAATATTTATTATGTGCTAGTCACTGTGCAAAGTACTTTAAAATTTTTCTCTCATTTGATTCTCTCAGAAACTCTGGGAGGTAGGTGCTATTATTATCACTATTTTGCAGCTGTAAAAACTGAGGCTGGCAGAGATTAAGTGACTTGCCTGGGGTCACACAGCTAGTAAGAGTATGAAAACAGATTTGAAGGCCACTTCCTTCCCTGTGTTACCTGAGTGCAAAGGTGTGAATTCAAACAAAATAAACATGAAAATGAAAGTGGACAAACCTAGTTTACATACAAATGAGAATAAAGTGCCCTAAAAGATACAATTTCTTCTATATTCTAGTTCACTGCTAAAATAATTTCAATCATTCAGTATGTAAAGTTACAACAGGTTTAGGGAATTAACTTTTGAAAACTTAATGTTAATTTTTAAAAGATTCAAGACTAAGAAATTTTTCATTAAGCCATATGATGTGCATTGGTTTTACTAGCATTTGTCACTGGATCCACTCTTAATATTTTAAATAATACGTCTCTTCAATTTTATTAATGTCTGTAATCAATAGACCATATGTATTAGATTGTAATAATGGATTAGTCAAACCACTACAATAATAATTCTATAGAAAATTTTCTTCATTAATATGAGAACTCCCTCTCCAAAGGTACAAATCATAACCCAGCCATGCCTTTTCAGCCTATTTTTTCATGGATCTTCTAAAGGAAGTCTTCCCAACTTTTTTCAAGGATGCCACTGGAGCATGTGAGCTGCCCACCCAGTGCTTTTAATATCCTTTTCCTGTTAAATAGTAAAAGATTGCTGACAGGAAAGACAGAGTTTGTTCTACTAATTTTTCTCCTTATTTTCATTTCAAAGGCAGCCATAGTATAGAGAGTAGAAAGATGGACTTAGAACCAAGAAAACAGGCCTTCAGTACTTCTAACACATATTGGGAAGTTATTTTAACTTCTTAAAACTTCAGGCAATTTTAATAAATAAGATTTAAGTTACTGAGAAGGTACTGATTTGCACTGGTAGAGTTTACTCATCTAAAAATTCCTTAACCAGTGAAATCACAAGACCAATTCATATCTTTTGGATAATGAGATGAGATAACCAGGTGAAACAGTGGATGTAATGCCAGGCTTGAAGTTAGGAAGATCTAAATTCAGATTCAGCATTAGATATTGCAGTGTAGCCCTGGGCAAGTACATTTGACTCAGTTTACTCAATTGTAAATTGAGGATAACAGCCCTTACTTCTCAGTTGTTGTGAGAATCAAATCAGATATTGTTTAAAGTGCTTAGCACAGTGGACACTTACTAGGACTCCTCTTTGGACCTTCCTTTTTAAAGGATTTTTTTCTTGTTTTGTGGGGTCTCTTTGTATGGCTTTGAAGTCACTTCTGGTAGTAATTTTTGTTGGAGTTTTAGGAAAAATTATACAAGTCTTTTAGGTAATTGAAATATTTGCAGTAGTAAGTTGCATATTGTCAAAAGCTAAATATAATGATCAAATAATTGAGGGAACACTCATGTAAATTTAATTATATTTTGTGTTCATTTACATAAATAATAATAATGGCGCATATTTATATAGCATCTACTATGTGACAAGCCTATTTTATTTGGTCCATAAAATAACCCTATGATAAAGGTGCTACTATTGTTGTTTGTCCGTTCTTGAGAGGACCATGACATAAGGTAATGCTGTGACATGCAAGTGAATTAGATGGGCAACTTTTTTACAGTTGAGGAAATTGAGACCAGTGGGTTAAAATGACTTTGGCCAAGGTCACACAGCTAGTAAGTATCTGAGGCTGGATTTGAACTCAGGTGTTCTGTGATACAGTGTGATTTGCTCTTGAATATTAAAATAATTTGCTTTTTTAAATTAATTACTTAAAACAAATATAATCCATCATTACCTCAATCAGATAGTTTTTGGAGGAGAGGGAGGGAAAGGAAATGTCCTAAACAGTAATTTAGAAAGATAAATTGAGAAAAGTAGATTTTTTTTATAACTTAGATATACATGGTAAAGTCAATTTAAGCTTTTTCTTTATGTGGCTGGATCATTGAAAAAAATTGAATACCTACTCCTTATTCTCTTGGAAAAGTATTAGCAGATTACAATTTTTTCCATTTAAAGCCTTCTTTTTAGTCACTTAAGACTGCTTTCTCACTTCCCAATTAATTATTTCTCTTCTTTTGTGACTTGAGATAACTATTTTTACCTATCAAGATACCTAAATTTTTTTATGAATATGGTCAATCAGTTCTGCCTCCCTGAGAAAGCATTATATGTTGTGGTTTTTAGGTCCTTGGAGAGAAAAAATGACAGAGTATTATTGGTTGCTTTTTGATTTTCTACCTGACTTAAGCCACTTTGATTGTATTATACAAAAAATATATGATGGTTCCTTGTGCTTTTGACAATTTCTTGACAAGATGTGTAATCTGTATTAGTTTGTGTTAAATTTTATTTGACTCTTTGTTAGCAGAATCTATATGAATCTGTATATATAGTTCAGTATAAGAACTTAGAAGGTTATTAAATATTTGTTAAATAAATTTACCAGAATTTAAATTAATTCCTAACTAATGACAAAGGCTTAAGAGTAGAATAATTTGAAGGACAGTCATTGGTTATGGTATATATATGATAAAAGAACTTTTTGAACTTTAAAGTTTAGAAAATGTGGTGCCATTAAAAATATTTAATGTAGTACATTCACATAGATATATATTTCATACATAAATAATCTTTTAGAAAGTTAAATAATTTGGTATAGTACATAAAACATAAAACCTAGAAATCAGATAGCCTAATTTGTAGTTTTAACTCTTCTGCTTATTTATGGCAACTAATTTACACTTTCTGAGTCTCATTTTTCTTACCTCAGATAAAAATGAAATGATAATTCCTTCCTTATCTACTTTATGCTATGTGGATAAAAAGAGACTAGATTTAAAGTAGCATTCTAGATTTTTATATATATTTTAAAAATATCATTAGATTAAGAAAGTTACAAATGCTTGAAATGCCAGATTTTATTGGTTGTTTGCCTTCTTTGGCCGGACTGCTGCATGTTTGTACACTTAGTAGATTGTCAGACATTTGTTGAATAAATTCATTTATTCAACATTTTGAGAATAACTTAGAAAGGAAATATCTACTGTTCCTTCAACATAACTTAGTCTTTACAATAGCAAAATAGGAATAATTTGTATATGGGCTGTCAATCATGTTATTGAAAAAAGCCTTGTTATATATGATTTTTTTAAAAATGGTTTTATTTGTAATTAAACCAATTTTTAAAATATATTGTAAGCTCTCCAGTTCGAAATAACTATCTTTCTCATTCTTTACATTTTGAAGAAAGGCTTATATCAAAATCATGCTTTACTTTTTATACTTTGCCTTTAGTTCTTTAGTGGCATTCTTCCTCTGCCCTTGTGACCCCCTTATCTTATTAGTGAAATTAGTCAGAAGCCTCTATTTTTGAGGCAGGACCCAGACTCTCCTTTGTTTTCCTGACTTTGTCATCTTATTGCCATCTGAGCAGTTCCCGTAGTCCTTCTTCCAAGTTTTTTTTTTTTTGCTTCTTCCATTAGTATGTAAGCTTCTTGAGGGTTGAGGGCAAGGGGCAAGGGGCCACCTTTTTTTCCCTTTTTGTATTTGAATTCATTGTGAGCATGTTGGCTTAACGTTACATAATAGCTTGTTCTGGGACTCTGTAGTGTATTTATCACATAATGTATATTATACCTATCTGTATTTGTGTTTTATTTCTTCACTAAAGTATAAAATCCATAAGATCAGGGATTTTTATCTTCTATAAATTTTTTTTCCCTTACTGCTCACTATCTTTTACACACAAAAGATACATTAATGTTTTGAATGAATAAATGAATTTGTTGATATTATTTGAGAGAGAAACAATTTGAATAATAGAAAAATAGACATTTTAAATCATTGTAGCCATTTCATTTATTATAAGTAGGAAAATAGGAAATTTAAAAGAATTGGAAAGCAGATCTTTATTCCTAATTTCTGTGATTCTTTTTTTTTTTTTTATTAAAGCTTTTTATTTGTAAAACCTATGTATGGGTAGTTCTTCAACATCGACCCTTACAAAGCTTTCTGCTACAAATTTTACTCCTCTAGTCCTCTCCTCTCCCCTAGATGGCAGGAAGTCCACTACATGTTAATTATATTAGAATACTTGACAAGTCGAATATATGTATACATATTTCCACACATCTTGCTGTGCAAGAAAAATCATATCTACAAGAAAAAAAAATCTGAGAAAGGAAACCCAATGCAAGCAAACATCGATAGAGAGCATGAAAATATTATGTTGTGGTCCACATTTCATATCCCTCTCTCTGGGTGTATATGGCTTTCTTCACTGAACAATTTGAACTGGTTTGAAACATTTCATTGTTGAAGAGAGCCATGTCCATCAGAATTGATCATCATATAATATTGTTGTTGCTGTGTATAATGAAATCCTTGTTCTGCTCATTTCACTTAGCATCAGTTCATATAGGTCTCTCCAGGCCTCTCTGAAATCATCCTGCTGGTCGCCTCTTACAGAACAATAATATTCCATAACATTCATATGCCATAATTTATTCAGCCATTCTCCAATTGATGGGCATCCATTCAGTTTCCAGTTTCTAGCCACCACAAAAAGGGCTGCCACAAACATTCTTGCACATGTGGGTCTTTTTCCTTCCTTTAAGATCTCTTTGGGATATAAGCTCAATAGAAACACTGCTGGGTCAAAGGGTATGTACAGTTTGATAACTTTTTGAGCATAGCTCCAGATTGCTCTCTAGAATGGTTGGATCCATTCACAGTTCCCCAACACTGCATCATTGTCCCAGTTTTCCCACATCCCCTCCAACATTCGTCATTACTGTGTTTCTTATTTTAATAGTATTCCTATAAGTAAGTGAATTCACCTTTTTCTTTAATTAATTAAATTCCCTTGTTGTTTTGTGAATTGGGCTAAAGGTTTTTGGCATTCCTATCTATAACCTTAGGGAATCAGATATAAGTAGATAGTATCAATAAGCTTCTTCCTGATCCCTTGTCTGGTAGATCCCTAGGTTACTATGGAAATTTAGAATTTTGTTATTTAGTGCAGGTTTCATTTAACATTAAATGATAATTTTTATTGTCAATTTTTAGCAGCTGGCTAAAATTCTCGAAGCACGTGGGATAGTAACTTTCTTCCTGTTGGGTCCATTGGTCTTAAGCTAATCTAGATTTAGACTGCCCTCTCTAAAGAGGCTTAGGCACAAAATAAGGAGTCTAGATTGGTTGTTTGATCTAGGAAGTCCTCAAGTATAATTATAATTGATTCAGTGTTGAAAAAAATGAGTTATGGATGGTTGGTAGCTATAACCATGCTAGTGATTTTCCAGACTTTGGCAGTCCTAAGTGTTAGTCAAATTGCCATAGTATTGTTGGGATAATTTATTAATTTTTGATTCTAGAATTGAAGAATTTTATTAAAATATTTTTGTTGATTTTCTTATTGTCTTTCTAGAGTAAATAATTTTTTATTTACTTGTCAGTTAAATGTATGTCTTCTTCCTCAATCATATTTTCCCTTTTGCTTGCATCTCTTTTTCTGAAAATATTTGTATGAATGTGAAGGGGAAAGATCTGCTTCAGAGTGATTCTTTTGGAGAATACAGCTATTTGTTGATGTGTGTGAATAGTTATTCCAATGAAGTGGTCATTATTTAAATTCACATTGCATATTGCTATTGGTCTGGAACAAATTAACATTTTATAAAATTATAACTTAGAGTAGTGAGAATTTGATTATATGATTGCCCTAAAGGATTCATTGTTCACATTAATTTGGATCTATTTATACTTAACTTGATTCTGCAGTATTTGCTTCTCTGCAGTCTTTTTTTTTTTTTTTTTTTTTACTGACCAACATGTTTTTGGTTTTGTTTTTTTCCAATTTTTAATTGAAGTTTTGAATTTCCAATTCTGCCCCTTCTTCCATTAACTATCTCCTCCCTGATACTTTAAATAATCAGATATAGATTATACATGTGCAGTCATCTAAAACATTTGCATAATTGTAATTTTGTACAATAAAACTTGAGTAAAAGAAAAAATGAAAGTGAAAAATAGTATGCTTTAATCTGTATTCAATCAGTATCAGTTCTTTTTCTGGAGGCAGATAAGCATGCTTCATCATCAGTCCTTTATGGTTGTCTTAGATCATTGTATCACTGAGAATAGCTAAGTTGTTCAGAGTTTTTTATTGAATGATATTGCTGTTACTGTATACGTACAATGTTCTTCTGGTTCTATTCACTTTACTGTGCATCAAGTAGTGTAAGTTTTTGCAGATTATTCTGAAATTATCCTGCCTGTCATTTCTTATAGCACTGCTGATGGTTTTAGATAGATATTGCTTATTATCATTTTGAGGAACACTCTTTTTTTCCTATGCTCTCTAGTGTTTTTAATAGGAAGTCTTTTCAGCATATATTGGGATAATCATGTGATTTTTCTTGGTTTGGGTTCCATAGGGGGGCCTTGCTGATGTGTTGCTATTGGTGACAGTCTTTCTGTTTCTTGATCAGAGGAGGCGCATTCATTTGTGATTCGTTAAATTTCTTTTTTTTTTTGATATTGTTAGGTAGCATATTTCTTGTTCTAATCATGTTTTTCTCCATAAATATTTCATTTCTTTAAGTTATCAGTCTTCGGCAAAATGACTCTTCTGGGTAAAATATTTTGTAATAGCTTTCTTTATTTGATCTTAAATTGCAAATAATCCTTTTTTTATACTGATATTTTCTTCCCCTGCTCTTTAAACAACTTTAGCTTCATATATTTCCCTCCCCCCCCCCCCAAAAAAAAAAAAAACAAAAACCAAAACCAAACTCTGGATGAAATCAACTATCCATAGAGAAGAAATTAAAGCAATTCTCACAATAAAGAAGAAATTAAAGCAATCCTTAGGAAAATTTTCCCAATTATATGCCAGTAAATGTAACAATCTGAGAGAAATTAATGAAAAAAAGAAATGGGGAACCAGATGGTTTATTAAATTATATGAAACATTTAAAAAATGTTAATTCTAATATTATATAATTTGTTTGTAAAAATAAGAAAACAGGTGATCCTACCAAATATAATCTTGATACCTAATCCAGGAATTGACAAAGCAGAGACAGGAAAATAGACCAATATCTATCATGAATATCTATTCAAGTTAACTTATTTTTTGTATTCAGTAAAAGGGTTTAAATTATAAAAACCCATGGAAGCAATAGCTTTAGCAGTATAACCAAGTTATAAAATAATTCTATATAAATCATTATTATTTCTGTATTCCATCAAAGGCACTAATATCCATATTTATTTTTTAAATTTTTTTAATTTAAAAAAAATTTTTTAATTAATTAATTAATTAATTTTATTTTATTTGCATAACATATGTGTGGGTAATTCTTCAACAATAACCCTTACATAGCTTTCCGTTACAAATTTTCCCCCCAACTCCCCACCCCTCCCCTAGATGGCAGGATATCCACTACATGTTAATTATGTTAAAATATTGGCAAATCGAATATATGTATACATATTCCCAAACTTATCATTGTTGTGCAAGAAAAATATTATCTACACAAACGATATATCAGATAAAGGAAACACATGTAAGCAAACATCAATCAAGGAGTATGAGAATGTTATGTTGTGGTCCACATTTCGCATCCTTCTCTCTGGGTGTATATGGCTTTCTTCAGTGAACAATTGGAGGTTATCCTTCATATTTAAAGGTTTATAATCACAGTATTATTTTTTCTCTCACTCCAAATATCCAGTAACACAATTTTGCTATATTTATCTCAGTGGTAATTCACTTTTGAACTCTTTTCTTTACTCACCAAGTCCTCATCACTTCTCACATAGAGATGATTTCAAAAGCCTCAATTCATTTTCCTGCCTCATTTCTCAGCAATCCAGTTCATCCTACATGTCGCTGTTCAAGTAATTTTTTAAGTGCAGATCTGTATGTGACTCTTTAATCTATTTCAGTGTCTTCTCTTTACCTCTTAAAAAAATAAAACTTGTATTTTAGGTTTTAAATCCCTACACAGTCTGACCCTAAACTATTTTTTTTCTGCCTCATTGGACATTTGCATTCTTCCCTTTACCTCTGTGGTCAGCCAAATTGTCCTTCATAAAGTTTTTCATAAAGTGTTCCATTTATTTGCCTATGTATGGGTCATCCCATGTTCTCTGAATACAGTCCTTCCTAATCTACCCTTCATTTAATTATATTTTTAAGCTTAAAAATCCCTTGTGGATAGAATTTTAAAAAAATTTTTTGTACGCTGTGCCTGGTACCCCAAGCACCTAATAAATGCTTATTGATTGCCAACAAAATCTAGCAGCAATCAAATGAAAGAGAAGTTTTGTTCATTATTATTTGTAGTTTGAATAAAATATTTGGGAATCTAATGTAAAATATGCTGGAATTATGGAGAAACAACTACAAATTCTTTATAGAAATAAACATCTATATAATTAATAAAATATTAATTACTAATAGATCATAATAAAAGGCATAATAAGGTTAGCTCAGTGGCAGAGTGCTTGATATAGGGTCAGGAAGCATTACCTTCAGATTTCACTTTAGATACTTAATAGCTATGTGTTCTAGAAAAGTCACTTTTTCTCTCTCTACCTTAGTTTCCTTATTTATAAAATAGGAATAATAATAGCACCTACCTCCCAAAATTGTTGTGAGCATAAAATGAGATATTTGTTAAACATTATACAAATGCTAGCTTTTATTGCTATTATTAGTATAAATAATAATACTAACTAAATTAATCTTCTAACTTAGTGCTATATTAATAATAGTTAACTAATAATAGCTTTTATCCCTCTAGATTAATTAATCTAGAGGGATAAAAGGGCAGTAATTTCAAGGAAAATAACGAAAAATATTAAGAATAAAGGAAGTCTAGCTATACCAACATCTAGCTATCAAGTACTATTACAAATTAGTAATCATAAAAATTATTTGGTACTGATTATGAAATAAGTTGATCAACAGCAACAAAAAGAGTAATATACTATCCAGAAAAAATTAACATGATTTTTTGATAAACACACATTTCCCTTTTCTTGGAATATAAATCAAGCCTTCAGAGGAAACTAGAAATTAATTATACAATGACATCTTCCACCATATACTCATATAAGCTTTAAGGGGATTTCTTCTTTAGATATAAAAATCAAATGATAAGTTAAAAAATCAAGGAAGGCAAAACTTTTGGATATAAAAGTGGTTAATAACCAAATGAAATAGTCATGGAAAAGAAAACGGTCAGTTTTGCTTACAGGTATATACTTTTTGTACAAATATTGTGGTGGTTTATTAGAAGGTAAATAATTAAATGAGGGGAAAAATTCAGCATTGTTCTCAGATAAAAAGTCTCATATATAAGATAAATAAGAAAGGAGTTCAAATATATAATAACTGGCTATTTTCTAGTACAGAAATAAACAAGCAATATGAACTTGTAGTTCTCAAAGAAGTTTTAAGATATCAACATGTATATAAAAAGATGCTTCAAGTTGCTAATAACTAAAGAAATACAAATTGAAACAACCTCTATGTTCTCTCTCACACTTGTCCGTTTGGCTAAAATTACAATAAGGAAAAGTATGATTTATTGGAGGAGCAGTGGTAAACTGACACAATTCCTTTGTATTGTTCTATCTTTGATAGAACTGTGAAGTAGTTGATTTTTTCTTGAAAGCAACATAGAACTATATTCCCCCCAAATCACTAAACTTTGTAGTACCTTTGGCCCTAAAATTCTGCTAATAAATTTATTTCCTAACAAGTTAAAAGAAGTAGGAAATTAATTTTTTTTGGTTGTTGTTACATTTCTTTTTGTTATAGCAAAGAAATGGAAGCTAAAAAAGTATCCTTTTAATTATAGAATGGCTGAACAAATTGTAGTGGTGTAAATATTATACTGATAAAATGCAAACCAGTCATTTTAATTGACTGTTTTACAGTCTGTATTGGCTTTTAATATTAAGAGATTCATCAATGAATATCAGACTTTTGTTTATAATTTTGTGAATCTAAAATACATAAGATCATAAATTGAGAAATAAGGAGGGAACTTTAGTTGTCATCTAATCTAACTCTTCCATTTTACAAAGAAACAGACCCAGAAAGGTTAAGTGACTTGGTCAGGATCATGTAACTAATAAGAATGGGGAAGATTGAAGGAGGGCTCTGAATCAGTGTCAGCCTTTCCCAAAGCTCTCAGTGCACCCCTGATCACTGTTCTGTTCTGTCTTTGGATTCTTTCTCTGAGAGAGCTCAGTTGGTAGAGTATCAGGTTTTTAATAGGAAGTTCTATGGTTCTCATCCCTGTTTGGACGATGCCATATAATTCATAGCTCCCAGGGTTGGATGACCATGTCTATTTAGATAGCTCCCATATCTGTATATCTAGCCTTAGTCTCTCTCCTAATGCATCCCCACTTTATATCACCAGCTCTTTGTTGGATGCATGTCACATGTGATGTAGATGTCTCAAATTCAACATTTTCAAAACAACTCATTATCTTCTGCCATATGGGCCTCCTTTTCCCACAGGTGACTTTCTCCCTGGACTTTTTTTTTTTTTTTTTGAAAGTGACCTAAGCTGTTCTTCATTCTCTTCCTATCTGCTTCTGACTCTCTGGACATGGACTTAAAATACCATGCTCACATGCCTCATTCAAGTCCCGTCTCCTCCTCCTTTTCTGGATCTTTTTTTGTGTATTGTATTCTTGATTATAATGTAACTCCTTGATGTTGGGACTATTCTTTCTTTTTACTTGTATTTTGTCTCCATAAAGCCTAGCCATTAACAAATGCTCTTGTCAGAGGTCTCTCTCCTCACCCAGGTCTTTTCAAACAAGTCTTCATTTTTGTATTTAATGTTTTTAATAAAGGTTTTAGAAGTATTAAATATTTTTTCTAATTAGACTTCACATTCATTAGTCCACTATCTCCAAAGATTTCCATATTTGTTTGTTTAAAAAAAATATTAATTTATTTATTTATTTATTTTAAATACTCATTTATTTTCTAAAAAAGCAAACTTTAACTCTTGGGAGAGAAGAGAAATGTATAAAACTATTTTAAATAAAGATAAAGCATTTCATACACTAGAATCTCACTAGCACTTCTCACAGTAAAGCAGAATTATAATCAAGTTAAATCCATTTTGGTTCATGTCCAGAATTGCTAAATTTATGGAAATTTGAATTTGCTCTATTTTAAGGTTTTTTCTTAATCTTCAAGATGATCTAAAGGCATAGAATAACATTATCTTTAATATTAATGATGGACTTTAGAATAAATGATTTTTATTTTGTTTTATTTTATTTATTTATTTTATTAAAACTTTTTATTTGCAAAATATATGTATGGGTAATTCTTCAACATTGACTCTTACAAAGCTTTCTGTTACAAATTTTTCCCCCCTGTCCCCACCCTTCCCCTAGATGGCAGGAAATCCACTACATGTTAATTATGTTAAAATACTTGACAAATCGAATATACGTATACATATTTTCACACATCATTGTTGTGCAAGAAAAATCATGTCTAGAAGAAAAAAAATCAAAGAAAGGAAACACAATGCAAGCAAACATCAGTAGAGAGCATGAAAATGTTATGGTGTGGTCCATATTTCATATCCCTCTCTCTGGGTGTTTATGGCTTTCTTCAATGAACAATTGGAACTAGTTTGAGATAGTTCTTTGTTGCAGAGAGCCATGTCCATCAGAATTGATCATCATATAGTATTGTTGTTGCCGTGTATAATGATCTCCTGGTTCTGCTCATTTCACTCAGCAACAGTTCATGCAAGTTTCTCCAGGCCTCTCTGAAATAATGCTGCTGGTCATTTCTTATAGAACAATAATATTCCATATCATATATATATATACCATCATTTATTCAACTATTATCCAATTGATGGGCGTTCATTCAGTTTCAAGTTTCTAGCCACTACAAAAAGGTCTGCCACAAACATTCTTGCACGTGTGGGGTCCTTTCCTTCCTGTAAGATCTCTTTGGGATATAAGCCCAATAGAAACACTGCTGAGTCAAAGAGTATGCACAGTATGATAACTTTTTGAGCATAGTTCCAAATTGCTCTCCAGAATGGCTGGATCCGTTCACAGTTCCACCAACAATGTATCAGTGTCCCAGTTTTCCACATCCCTGCCAACATTGGTCATTATCTTTTCCTGTCAATCTGACAGGTGTATAGTAGTACCTCAGAGTTGTCTTAATTTGCATTTCTCTGATCAGTAGTGATTTGGAGCACCTTTTCATATGATTAGAAATAGTTTTAATTTCATCATCTGAAAATTGTTTGTTCATATCCTTTGACCATTTATTGATTGGAGAGTGGCTTATAAATATGAGACAATTCTCTATATATTTTAGAGATGAGACCTTTATTAGAATCCTTAAATGTAAAGATGATTTCCCAATTTATTGCTTCCCTCCTAATCTTGTCTGCATTAGTTTTGTTTGTTCAAAACCTTTTTAACTTAATATAGTCAAAATTATCTATCTGGTGTTCAATTAAGAGTTCCAGTTCTTCTTTGGACATAAATTTATTCCATCTCCACAGGTCTGAGAGGTAAACTATATTATGTTCCTCTAATTTGCTTACAATATCACTCTTTATATCTAGATCATGAATCCATTTAGATCTTATCTTGGTATGTGGTGTTAGGTGTGGGTCAAGCCCTAATTTCTTTCACACGGTTTCCAATTTTCCCAACAATTTTTGTCGAATAGTGAGTACTTATCCTAAAAGCTGGGGTCTTTGGGTTTATCAAACACTAGACTGCTATAGTTATTGCCTAGTTTGTCCTGTGATCCTATCCTATTCCACTGATCGACTACTCTATTTCTTAGCCAGTACCAAATGGTTTTATTGACTGTGGCTTTATAATATAGTTTTAGATCTGGTACAGCAAGGCCACCTTCATCAGCCTTTTTTTTCATTAATTCTCTTGAAACTCTTGACCTTTTGTTCTTCCAAATGAACTTTGCTAGTATTTTTTTTAGATCTGTAAAATAATTTCTTGGGAGTTTGATTGGTATGGCACTAAATAAGTAAATTAGCTTGGGTGGTATTGTCATTTTTATTATATTCACTCGGCCTACCCATGAGCACTTGATGTTTTTCCAATTGACTAGGTCTAACTTTATTTGTGTGGAAAGTGTTTTTTAGTTTACTTCGTATAGTTCCTGACTTTTCCTTGGCAGATAGATTCCCAAATATTTTATACTATGAACAGTTATTTTGAATAGAATTTCTTTTTGTATCTCTTGCTGCTGAACTTTGTTGGTTATATATAAAAATGCTGATGATTTATGTGGATTTATTTTGTATCCTGCAATTTTGCTAAAGCTGTGAATTGTTTAATTTTTTACTCGAGTATCTAGGTATCTCCAAGTATACCATCATATCATCTGCATAGAGTGATAATTTGGTTTCCTCATTACCTACTCTAATTCCTTTAATCTCTTTTTCTTCTCTTACTGCCAAAGCTAACATTTCTAGTACAATATTAAATAGTAATGGTGACAGTGGGCAGCCTTGTTTCACTCCTGATCTTATTGGGAATGGTTTTAGTTTGTCTCCATTACATATGCTTGCTGATGATTTTAAATAGATGCTACTGATCATTTTAAGGAAAAGCCCATTTATTCCTATACTCTCTAGTGTTTTTAATAGGAAAGGGTGTTGGATTTTATCAAATGCTTTTTCTGCATCTATTGAGATAATCATATGGTTTTTGTTAATTTGGTTATTAATATAATTAATTATGCTGATAGTTTTCCTAATATTGAACCAGCCCTGCATCCCTGGTATCAATCCTACTTGGTCATAGTGTACTATCCTGGGGATGACTTTCTGTAATCTCACTGCTAATATCTTATTTAAAATTTTTGCATCAGTATTCATTAGGGAAATTGGTCTATAGCTTTCTTTCTCTGTTTTTACCCTACCTGGTTTAGCTATCAGCACCATATCTGTATCATAGAAGGAATTTGGTAGTACACCTTCTTTCCCTATTTTTTCAAATAGTTTATATAGTATTGGAATTAATTGTTCTTTGAATGTTTGGTAGAATTCACATGTAAATCCATCTGTCCCTGGAGATTTTTTTCTTAGGTTGTTGATTAAGAGCTTGTTCTATTTCTTTTTTCTAAAATGGGGCAATTTAAATAATTTATTTCCTCTTCTGTTAACCTGGGCAATCTGTATTTTTGTAGATATTCGTCTATTTAATTTAGTTTATCAAACAGTGGCATAAAGTTGGGCAAAGTAACTCCTGATTATTACTCTAATTTCCTCTTCGTTGGAATATCTTTTTTGAGACTAATAATTTGATTTTTCTCTTAACTTTTTCTCATCAGATTAAGTAAAGGCTTATCTGTTTTGTTGGTTTTCTCATAAAACAACTCTTAGTTTTCTTTATTAATTCGATAGTTTTCTTATTTTCAATTTTATTAATCTTATCTTTTATTTTCAGAATTTCCAATTTGGTATTTAATTGAGTTTTTTTAATTTGGTCTTCTAGTTTTTTTAATTATAAGCCCAATTCATTGATCTTCTCTTTCTCTTTTATGTAAGTAAGCATCTAGAGATATAAAATTACCCCTTATAACCGCTTTGGCTGTATCCCACAAATTTTGGTATGTTGTCTCATTATTGTCATTCTCCTGGATGAAATTATAGATTGTGTCTATAATTTGCTCTTTCACCCATTCATTCTTCAGGATTAGATTATTTAATTTCAGATTAACTTGTGGTCTATTTTCTCCTGGCCTTATATTACATGTGAGTTTTATTGCATCATGATCTGAGAAGGATGCATTTACTATTTCTGCATTTGATTTTAAGGTTTTTATGCCCTAACACATGATCAATTTTTGTACAAGTTCCATCAACCCCTGAGAAAAAAGTAAACTCCCTTCTATCACCATTCAATTTCCTCCAAAGATCTATTATACCTAACTTTTCTAACATTTTGTTTACTTCCCTAACTTCTTTCTTATTTATACTGTGGTTTGATTTATCTAATTCTGAGAGAGCAAGGTTGAGATCCCCCACTAGTATAGTTTTACTGTCTACTTCTCCTTGCATTTCTGTTAGTTTCTCCTCTAGGAATTTGGATGCTATACCACGTGGTGCATATATGTTTAGTATTGATACTGCTTCATTGTCTATGGTACCTTTTAGTAAAATATAGTTTCCTTATCTCTTTTAATTAGATCTATTTTTGCTTTTACTTGATCTGAGATAAGGATTACTACCCCTGCTTTTTTTTATTCACCTGAAGCATAAAAGATTTTGCTCCAGCCCTTTACTTTCACTTTGTATGTATTTCTTGTAAACAACATATTGTAGGATTCTGGCTTTTAATCCACTCTGCTAAGCGCTTTTGTTTTATGGGAGAGTTCATCCCATTCACATTCACAGTTAAAATAACTAAATCTTTATTTCCTGCCATCTTATTTACCCAAAGTTATGTTTTTTTTCTTCCCTTTCCCCTTTCTTTCTTCCCCCCTTACCAGTATTTAGTTTTTATTGACCACCTACCTTTAACAGTCCTCCCCCCTTCACAACCCCTCCTTCTTTTTTGCACCTTTCCCCTAATTTTTTCATTTTCCCTTCTATTAGTTTATCCCTTTCTTTTCCTCCTTTCCCTCCTACTTCCCTATAAGGAAGGACAAGTTTTTCTCTGAAACCAAATGTGTCTGATATACTCTTTTAGAGCCCAATCTAATGAGAATAAGATTAACATAATGCTCATTGCCCTCCCTTCTTTCCCTTAATTATATTAGATTTTTTATGCCTCTTCATGAGATTTTACCTTCTTTTTTTTTTTTTTACTTTATTTTATCTCCTTTCCCCTCTTTTTCCAGTATGATAACCCTTCTACCTCTAATTTCTTTTCCATTATTATCAATGTAAAATCAAATTATACCCCCATTCTTTAAGTATACCCACAGTAGAAACTCTCAAGAGTTCTTTCCTTTTTACCTTTTTATACTTCTCTTGAGTTTTGTGTTTGGAGGTCAAATTTTTTGTTCAGATCTGGTCTTTTCATTAGAAATAGGTGAAATTCTCCTGTATCATTGAATGACCATCTTCTTCCCTGGAAACTAATGCTCATTCTAGCTGGATAACTTATTCTTGACTGTAATCCAAGTTCTTTTGCCTTTCAGAATATCTGATTCCAGGCCCTCTGATCCTTTAATGTGGAAGCTGACAGATCGTGTGTAATTCTAATTACAATTCCTCGGTATTTGAATTGTCACTTTCTAGCTGCTTGCAATATCTTTTCCTTGGTGCAATAGTCCTGAAATTTAGCCACGATATTCCTTGGGGTTTTAATTTTGGGGTCTCTTTCAGGAGGTGATTGGTGAATTCTTTCAATGGCGATTTTGCCTTCTGATTCTAAAACATCAGGGCAGTTTTCCTTCATGATTTCCTGCAAGATAGCATCTAGGTTCTTTTTTTCATTGTGGCTTTCAGGGAGTCCAATAATCCTTAGATTGTCTCTCCTAGATCTATTTTCCAATTCAGTTGTTTTTCCTAGGAGATATTTCATATTTTCTTCTATTTTTTCATTTTTTTTGTTTTTGTTTGACTGATTCTTGAAGTCTTAGTGAGTCATTCACTTCTATTCAATTTTAATTTTTAAAATATTGTTTCCTTCAGTTACCTTTTTTAGCTCCTTTTGTAACTGGCCAATTCAATTTTTTGGTTCATTGCATTCTTTTTCCATTTTGCCAATTTTATTTTTCAGTGAATTTTTGTCTTTTTTTAATTCACCAATTTTGTTTTTCAAAGGTGTCTTTTTCATATCTCTTTTGCAGGGCATTATATCCTTCTTGTACTGATCTCAATTAATTTCCCCATTTTTCTTCTAACTCTCTTTTGAGATTCTTTATGCAATTTTCCAGGTAAGCCTTGTGAAATAGGGACCAGCTCATTTCCACCTTTGTGGCTTCCTCTGGAGTTGCATTCCCTTTAGGAACCTCAGGCTCTGAGGTCTGCCCTTCTTTCTCTCCATAAAAGTTATATATGGTGAGAACTCTCTTCTGCTTCTTACTCCTGTTTTGGAGCTTGAGGTCTGTTTAAAGCAGGGCACTGGCATCCGATTCAATTTGCCTTGGGGCAGTTTGCATATTTGACTTCCTGTGTGGGGCTGGTTGGGCCAGGTCCGCACTCTCAGCTGCTTTCAATCCACCTTTTACCAAAGGCAGATCTGCCAAAGCACCTGTCTGCCAGCAAAGCAAAGTGGCCCAACTGTCCCTCAGGGACTTCCTGGGTGCCTAGAATCCACCCTGCCCTGTCACAGCCCTGGTCCCCCACCCAGGCCGCATGCTGGTGCCTGAGCACAGCAAGCGGCCTGATCTCCTACCTGTCCAAAATAGATCTGCTCCAGAGTTCTTCCAAGGTAATTTTTGATGGAAATGTGTTGTACTGCAAGTGTTTGAGGGAGCCCTTACTCCAGAATCAGGTCAGAGGCTTAATTTGTTCTGAGTCTGAGGGAAGATCAGAGGAGCTCACAGAGTCATGTCTGTTCTCAGCCATCTTGGCTCCACCCTCAATAAATGATTTTTAAAATGTGATATTTATCTTGTATGATAAATCTGTCTTACCGCTATCTGTGACTTGGCCCTTCTACTTTTTTTTTTTTCAATTGTTGTCTTTCTAATTTGGTGGATTTAATAGATATTTGTAGTATATTAGCTTTTTAAATATAAATTAAAAAAACAAAATCCAGTTTTAATTAAAGCTTAATGACAAATCCTGTTATGGAAAATTGTTAGTTGTCTTTTTTTTTTTGGTAAAGAAAATAGCTAAATAGTGCAGTGGATAGGGCAGTGGGCCCAAAGAGTTGATCTCAGTCACTTAAGACTGTATGATCCTAAGGAAGTTGTTTAATTTTAATTTGCCTTACTTTCCCAACTATAAAATGGGAATTATAATAGCACTTGTTTCTTAAGCTGGCTATAATGATCAAATGAGATGTAATATTTGTAATGTTCTTTGTATAGTGCATGTTCATATAAGTATTTAATAAATGTTTCCCTTTTCTTTTCCTCTTAATAAAATTTGTGATAATCATTCATAGTAAAGTAATTAATTATTCATTCTAACTCATTCCAATTTCGTGTTTTTCTTTTTTCTTTATTTACAATTTGCAGTAAACATAAGAGGTATCCTTTATTATAATATGGGAGAAAAGTACTAATTTTTTTGTTAATTGAGATCATTAACTTTCTATCAGATTTTAGTTTAATTAATATCTAAATTACCACAAAAATGAACCATGTTATAAGGTTGGTTCTACCTAAATTGAGTAGTAGGTTAAATCATCTGCCCTTTTAAGGTAGATTTATGGCTTTTCAAAGTTAAGTGAAATGGAAAGTTTGCCACTGTATTCCTTATTTATCTTAATATTTTTATTAATTGCCAAGTCTACTTAATAGTGTTATTATTGCCCTTATTTTCATTCTAACCAAAAAGATGTGAGGTGAAAACAAAGGAAGTTATCTTGAGTGTCTTAATTATGAACTCTTGTCAGCCCTGTTTGAATTTTTGAGGAGCAGATCTCTGTAAAGTACAATTTAAATGCTAGTTATTGTTATTACTATTCCTCATTTAATGAACTATCAATATTTATAAAATTAATTAGAATTTGTCTCAACCTTTTCCTTCAATAGTTTAATATTCCCTAAAAATACTTCTTAATAGTAAAAAATTACATTAGGAATGAGGTGGTATGACTATGCATGTATGTTTTGTGGATCTGTGATATTGATGAGAAAGGAGTTGATGTTTACGATAATTGTTTACAATTTATTATATATAATAATTGGAAATTTGATATTTGAGATGTGAAATTTGACATGATATATGAGAGTATATGAAATTTATATATGGGATAAGAAACCCTTCAGTTTCCTTTTTTTCTTATTTTTATTAGCATTTTATTTTTTGAAATATGTAAAGATAGTTCTCAACCTTCATTTTTATAAGATTTTGGGTTTCAATTTTTTTTTCCTCTCTTCCCTCACTTCTTCCCAAGATAGCAAGCAATGTAATATAGTTTATACATGTACAATCATTTTAAAGTATTTTCATATTAGTAATTTTGTGGGGGAAAAAATGAGAACAAAAAGGAGAAACCACAATAAAGATAACCCCCCCAGCCAAAAAAAATGTTGAAAATATATTAAGCCCTTTAATTTCAAGGGAAAAGTACAGATTTGTGCTATATCCCCAAACAAGTACTATTAATATCACCTCACAGGATTTTTAAGTTATACCTGCTATATGGATAAGCTGAAGGGAATTTGAATGTAAATTGATATAGGTAGTGAATGGTAGCTGTTGATGAAGGAATGCTGGTTACTTTTTTGTTTCACTTGGTTTGCAAATTGCTATTGTCTTTAATAAATACCTTTCTTTTTCCCTGAGAAAATCTCTATAGGCATTATATGTAAAAGGACCAAAAAAAAAAAAAAAAAGTAAATGTGGAGGGGTTGAGTTGAGTATGTATTATACAACAAATAATAGTAATACTAGATAGCATTAATATAACACTTTTAGCTTTGAAAAGTACTTTATATGTTATGTTCCATTTTCTGGATTTACAGATGAGGAAACTGAGGTTGAGAAAGATTATTTGATCTGCCCGGTCATGTATCTAGTAAATGTCTGAGGCAGGTTTAAAACTCAAATCTTCCTGACTCCAGGTCCAGTACTGTCTGTATTGAACCACTGATCTGGGTAAATATTTTTCTTCTTTTTCTTAGCAGAATTAGTCTTGATAGGAAATGGATACAAATATGCCTTTTAAAGTCATATATGTGACATTTAAAATGGAATGTGTCAGAGTTTTAAGATTAAGAAATAAGTTTTAGAATTAGTACCCAAGGTTACAATGGAAAGAACACTAGCTCTAGAATCAGGAATATTTGAATTCAAATCTTTAGATATTCACTAGCCATGTGACCTCTAGGCTAATCACTTCATCTCTTATCTGCCTTGGTTTTCTCATCTTTAAAATGGGGATTATAAGACCAACTTCTTCTTTTTTTTCTTTTTTGCTTTTTGCTGAGGCAATTGGGGTTAAGTAACTTGCCCAGGGTCACACAGCTAGGGAATGTTAAGTGTCTGAGACTAGATCTGAACTCAAGTCTTCCTGACTTCAGGTCTGGTGCTCTAACCACTGCGCCACCTAGCTGCCCCAATAAGACCAACTTCTTAAAGCTGTTGTGACGATCAATTTATATAGTATTTATTTGTAGAACACCTAGCATAGCACCTGGCAGATAGGTGATTAATGTTTTTTATTATTATTAAGTTATGAAAAACATAAAATAGGAAACGCAATAATTACTATCACTTTCCACATTATATTTGGTGGGCATATGAAGAGTTAACCATAATAACTGTAGTCAAATATTGAAACTTATTGTACTCTTAAATTATATTTGGGACAGTAAACATAAGGAGATTCCCTTCGCCCCATTTCATTCATGCTTTGACATCTTAGTCAATAGAAAAATCCATCATCAAATTTCCATCTTTTTTCTTTGATTTATAGCCCAAACTTCTGATATATATTCTTCATAATAATTTCTTCAGTGTGGTGTGTTTTCAAATATTTCACTGCAAAAGACTAGGAAATAAAAACTTCCTTTCAAGAGATTAATTGGTGCAAACATAATCTTGCATGCATAATATATTCAAAGCCTGTATTCAAAGAGAAGTTATAATTTGTGTTGGATTGCTGAAGGGACCACACAAATTTTATGTGGTTCTTTCATGGCTGTGTGAGACAGTGTTGATTCTTTTTTTTTGAAGACTTATTATTTCTAGATGCTAGAAGTACAAATCTTCAGTTTATCATGCTTCATTTATTTAAAGTTTTTTTAATGGGCTTGGTAGTATACTACTAGTATGTTAGCAAGTTTTACTCTTATTATTCATATAACTTAATCTTTTGTCCCTTGGTTGCCAGAAAGTTTTGAACACTGGAAAACTTAGTTTCCTAGAAGAAATAAAGGAGTTTTCATTCAATATTTACATCAGGCAAGTTTGAAAGGACCTTTGCCAATTTCTTTTTGACTTGAAAAAGATAACCTTTCTAGGCCTTGAAAATGTAGGCAATTTAGAATGGATATGTGTAGGATGGCTTCAATGAAAATACAGAAGGAACAAACTGCCAGAAAGAATGAAGTTGCCATGGAGAAGGGAGAGAGAATTTGTGCTATATAGCATTTCGATCTCTGATCAAATCTAGGGTCCAAGTTATTTGTTTACTTATTAAAAACTGAAAATAAATTTAAAAAATTAATTTTGAAAAAGGTGCTATGGGCCAGACACTATTAAACATTATGTATACCAACAATGGTAAAAACAACTTCTTTTTCAAGGATCTCACTGTCTGATGGGGGAGTTAACATGTAAATAATAGGTTATAATGAATATAGTTATTTGTTATAATGCATTTCAATTTATGTGTTATAAAAATCTCAGTAAAATCATACTTAATGTTTATAAAGGGAGAGGGAATAAACATTTTATAAGTACCTACTAAGTGCTTTATAAATATTATATCCATTTTTAAAAAAATCTTTCAGGATACCCAGCAATCAATCAGAAACATTTAGTGAAATTTTACTCTCTGGTAAGCTCTACATTGGAAATTTTTCAGAGTTGTCTACACACTTCGAGGCATTACATTATTCTGCAGTGGAACTACTTCAGTTGCCAGCCTCATAGTGTTCTTTAGAAGGAAACTCTTATCTCTGGCTTTTACACTGTTAGAGAAAGCAAGAGCAATGATGTGCCTTGCTTTCTTATCCATATCATGATATGTCTTTTCAGTAGGTTTTCAGTCTTGTTTATCTTGTAATGTGAAGAGTTGTCTTCTGTTAGTAATGTTTTTATGCTTTTGTAATTGTCTTCCTTAAAGTAGATTTCTTTTAGCATTTTTCAAATTTAAGTTTCAGTGGACAGAGGAGATGACTGTTTTTTGTAGGGAGCTCAATTTCATTGTATTATTGAAGGAATTGTATGTTTTAGTGAAGTTTTGGCATTTTTTAAAAAAAATTAAGAGACAATGAAATTGAAAGTTTAAATAACAGAACTTAAAATCAGGATATCTCAAACCGTAGCATGTAGCAAGGTTGTTGATGGTTTGATAAAAAGTACTTAACATATTGGAGGCAGATAGGTGGCACAGTTTATAGAATACTGGGCCTGCACTCAAAAAACAGTCCAAATGTGACCTCTGACACTTAATAGTTATGTGACCCAGATTAAGTCCATCCATACAACTGGAGAAGCAAATGGCAAAGCATTCCAGTATATTTTCCAAAAAAACCCAATTGATAGTCCATGAGATCACAAAGAGTTGGATGTGAATGAACAACAATTTAACACAAACTTTATTGAAGACTAATTTTGACTTATTTGCATTATTTGTTAACTTTTGGGACTTAAAAAATTAACTTTTCATTTGCCGCATTAGTCAATAAATTGTCAGTAAAATATTAAGCATATGTTAGACACTATGCTAAATAATGAGGATACAAAGAAATAAATGACAGTTCCTTCTGTTAAGGGGCTCACAGCCTAATGGGGGATATATATGTATATACACATACACACACACATTCACACACACACACACACATAAATAAAAGTGGCAAATCTGGGTGAGAGGGTTAGAAGTTTGAGCCTGGCATAAAGAAGTCTTCTAACAAGTTTTGGGAATAATCTGAGAGTGAGTGAATTTCAGAGTTGATTTTATCTTGAAAAATAAAGTTTTTGAAGATATGAAATCCAGAGGGTTATCAGGGTGGGAAAGTATGAGGTGGATACCTTGGTTGCCCTTCTCAAACAGAAGTTTGGGGAGGAGTCCTTTAATAGAAAAAGTGTTTTTAAACATAAGCAATGGCACATTTTCTCATGCTTTTTAGGTTGAGAAGCTAGGTTTAATATTGCTATATTTACTTATAATTAATTGACCAGTTTTAATGCTGGAAAAACTGTACAACAATAGGTTTTTTCCCTTAGAAGTCCTTTTCTCCCTCTCTCTTCTCTAAATCCTTATTCTTCATTACTTTCAGGCTATCGAATATTGAAAAGATTTCACATTTCAGTCAAGTCCAGTTCATTAAGAAGTTTTTAGGTGCTTATTCTGTGTAGTTCACTATAGGTATAAAGACAAAGTAAACAACAGTCCTGCTTTCAGTGAGTTTACATTTTCATGGATCTATTTGTGTTTTTTTGGGAGGAAAACATGTAAAGCAGGTAAGTATATGTATTCAGTTCAACATTTAAGTGCCATACATGTTCAGAATACTATTTTAGGTATTGTGAATATAAAACCAAAACCAGGCAGAGTATACAAAACCTGCTGTTAAGTAGCTCTTGGGGGAATGTTCAAATAATAGAATTTGGGGCAGGGAGGTGGCACAGTGGATAGAGCACCAGCCCTGAAGTCAGAAGGACCTGAGTTCAAATTTGGCCTCAGACCCTTAATACTTTCTTCCTGTGTGACCCTGGACAAGTCACTTAACCCCAATTGCCTCAGGGGGAAAAACAGAATGGAATTTGTGCAAAATTAAAGATAAGGTATAGATTAGTTTGGGTATTAAGTCTTTTATATATTCTCAGTGTGTGAATTAAATGATTCAGAGGTAATTAGAAGAACATACAATTTTCCAAAATTTCAGAACCCTTTGTTTATTTTGTTAGATTTAACTCAGAAATTTAGTTTCTTTCCTTCCCTTTGGATATGGTCAATTCTCATTGTTGACATAGACTATTAATCTGCTCACCTTCCTGCCATTCCTTAGTTTGGCCTATCCTTTAAAGTTTGCCTTTATAGAAAAATGAGGCAGAGTAGAGAAATTCAGAGGAAGTATTTTTCTTGGGGGTCCTTAGAAGTATATCATAGTTGACTGAGTATAGTGGTACATGCTTGTAGGTCTGGTTAGGGGAAGATTCAAACTGGTGGACCACTTGAGCTTGGCAGTTATTTAATGAGAGAGCTTAAAGCCCATTGGATATTCATAGTAAATCTGATATCAGTATGGTGAGCCTCCTGGGATTTGGGGCCTACCAATATGCCCAAGGCCAAACTTGGAAACAGCTGATCAAAACTTCTGTTTGATCTGTTAGTGGGATGGATGAGGTCTGGCTAAGATAAGGAGACTCAAGTCTCTTCCTTCTTCCAACATCATCTTAATCAAAAAATAAAAATACATGTCACAGTCCCATTCAGTTGTCTCTACTGGATGTTTTCTACTTGTTAAGCTAAACAAGAGGCAGTGTAGAAGTTCAGGGCCAATTTCTGATGTATACTGGCTCTGTGACCGTGAACAAACCATTTAACTTGTTAGTAACTATCAAGCAACTTGAATTCTGATAGGTGTAGGACATAGTTGCAGGGTGCAGGGAAGGAAAGTGCAGGGTTTGGAATTAGAGGACCTGGCTTTGAATCCAAGGTCTGTAATTTGCAAACTGCATGACATTGGACAAGTTACTTTACTTCTGTTGTCCTCAGTTTCTTTATTTGTAAAATGAGAAAGTTGGCCTAGATAATCTCAGGATTCTAGCTTTAAAACTTTGATTTATTCCTAATCTTGCTTCCAGTTTTTTTTCCAGTGTATCTTCTGAACAGCTTCCACAATATTTCTAAGTCACAGGTTGGACAGTAGCCTTCCCTTCTCCAAGCATTTTGAGTGGCTGTGTTATATGTAGGATAAAATACAATCTCAGGTGTGCAATTCTTTCATAGTCTGCTTCCAGCTTACCTTTCTGGGCTTATTTCACATAATTTTTCTTTATATCCTTGCAGTCAAATTGTCTGTATTATTTCCCCATTGTAACATATTTATCAGTTTTGCTTTTGGAAAGTCTATCTACCTTTCTGTAATGTACTCCAGTCTCACTACCACTCCTTAGGATCTCAAGTCTTCCTTCTCAAGTGCCATCTCTTACAAAAGCCTTTGCTGATGTTCCCTTAGTTATTTAGTAGCTTCATTTTTGCATCTTAAGGGAAAAAGGGCTTTCTTTCATTTTGTCTAATGCATCTAATATTTTATACTCCTGGATTTATCTTGGAATGTCTATTTTTAAGATGCCAGTAGGAAAATTTGGGTCACTTACATCTAGTCTCTTAACTAATATATGGCAGAATTATCTGGAAACCTCTTACTTTTGGATAAATATATACCCTTTTTATTGTATCATGTTTGTACTAAGCTTTCAAAAAAATTTTGGTTCGAGCTCTAGCCCATTATTGTGGAACTTCAAGGACACTTTTTTAGATTTCCCTTAAGTTCCTTCATCTACCAAGATATAATATCCTTTTAAATTTGAGCATATTTTCAAACCTTTTATTAGAGACGGAAGGAGAGGAGTTCCAACAAAATTTCTTAATATCCCTTCTACTTTTGGTAGCTTATGATTCTATTGTTATTACCTTTTCTTGATTTTTCACATAATTTGTATTGGTCAGCACTGTATTCTTACAAGATTGGTAGACTATTACATTCTGTTATTTTGTGATGGAGGTAATGAATAGGTTAACTTCCTCCTGCTCTGCTTTTTACTTCTAGTTCATTTTGTCTGGAAAAAAGGTAAAAACTACTGTTGTATGTACTTTTACCCTAACCGACCTACGGGGCCATTTGGTTCTCCCTTCACTCCCTTCCCTAAAACATTATTCTTTCAGAATGGGTTTGATTTGTTTGATGTGGCTATTCAGTTGATAGTTACTATTCTCAACTTGCTCATTGCTTCCTGTTGGTCAATCTCAATAATCAACAAAAGAAAGAGTCCTTGGAGAAATCCTTTATTATTATTATTATTTTAAATTAAAGCTTTTTATTTTCAAAATATATGCATGAATGATTTTCAACATTCACCCTTGCAAAACTTTGTATTCTTTGGAGTTTTTGTGTTTTGCTTTGTCACTGAGGTACTTCCTCAGATGATATAGTGTACCTAACAGCTGCAATACAATTTTGTCCTTCCCCCTAGCAAAGCCTTTGTTAAATCCTCTATAACTAATCATTTAACAGTCATTCATTTGTTTATTCTTTCCACAATCATTTATTATGAACTTACTGTATACAGGTTCTTTATAGTTTTCCTTTTTGCCAGAAGACTTAAGGAAGCTATAAAATACTCTAATTATCTTGGAAAGGAGGATGAGAATGACACACAATACAAAGAAATTAAGTGAATGACCCTAGGGCTAGGGGAGTAGCACTAGAAGTACTAAAGTACTAAATATCCATAAACACTCCAAAGATCAAAAGCAAGGATTTAGTTTTTGTTGTGTGTCAGGCACTGTATTAAGCAACTGGAATACAAAGAGAAAGGCAAAAAGCAGCCCATGCTCTCTGGGAACGTGACTACCCACCATAAAAATAGCAGGGCACATTGTCTTAACAGTGAGGAACTAGAGTTTTTCTTATTCCTTAAAGGTATCAGACACATGTACTATGGGCATGTGACCCTAACCAGAGTAAAATTTAACTAGGAAAATATTTAACAAATTAATAAAAATGTATAAAACATTGATAATATTACATTCTATAACTAATTTGTGACTCAGGAATCTTTTATGTATAGTTTTGTGGCCTTTATTATTATTTGAGTTTGATATCACTACTTTAAATACCTTGAAAGCTCATGTATTAGTCATCATTTCTGAGAAGAAAATGATTTTTGCTTTCTTAGAAAATATACATGATGATGTTGAAACTTGAAAATTTACAAAACCACTACTGTAAAACATTACGCAGCTGTACCTCTGTCTGGTGTGTCACTTCCACTTGTTATCGCAAATAAAGTTTAGCTATACAATGAGTGTTATATGGTTACTAATTCAGTATTATTATTAATTTGCTTAAAATATTTCATTTGTGTTTCATTTATAGAAACTGAATTTATGTAAGTTCAGTTTGATGTTTTTCTGTTGAATTTTCACTGAAAGGGGAAAGATAGATTTTTCCAGAAACTTTTGGAATTTACATATAGCACCTTTGAATATATCTCAGACTTTGAAATTTGTTATCAAATTTAAAGCAAAAATAAGTAACGCCTAGGAATGTAAGTAGAGAGAGTAGGAAAAATGATCTTGTACTCAGTTGTCTATACCTAGCCATCACATCATGGGATCATAGATGTTGAGTTGAAATTACCTTCATGGTCATCTAATTCAATTCCCTCATTTTACAGTTAAGGAAACTAAAGATCAAGGAGATTGCTTGTTATTACCTAAGCAAGCATCAGAATCCATATATGATTGTAGGTCCTTTGACTTTTACAATCAGTTCATTTTTTAATTTACCATCTATCTTTTACCTCATCTTTCTCTTTCCCTTTTTTAGCATGATATAGAGAATAGTGTTGGATTTTAAATTGGTATATTTGGGTTCTAATCCTGTAATCTCTATGAAATTTCTCATCTGAAAAATTGGAATAACAACAATAATTTTATACTACTTAATGACAGAAATACTGTGAGAAAAGCTTTTCAGAAATATCTAGGCAATTTATATATGACTCATGTTATTCCCATGATTTTAGTGGTACACTTGTCCTATGGTGTAATTTTAATTTAATTTAATTTAATATAATTTAATGTACAGTGGTACCTCAGTACTCATCTGCTTTGAAACTTGTCAAATTCTGTACTTGACGCATCTTGACTAGAAAAACTACTTCAGCACTTGATGCTTGTGATTGGCATTCGTTGTACTTGGTTGTTGTCTTGGCTGAGCAGAAGGAATGTGAGTTTGGCCAGGGATATCACCTAGCCCCCACTGCCAGTACCATTGGCCTCAGTCATGGCAGCTTCTCCGCAGTGAAGGCAGTGCTGCATAGGACTGTCAGGTTAAAGCCCACGATGCTGAGCTTGTGTGCATTGGCAGGCAGGTCACGGGGCAATTCCTGCAGGACAATGTAGTTGCATCATATGGTCTCATGGCTCCCAAAACAATAGTACTGGAAGATTCCTGGGGCTCTCGGTGGCCGGAGGGTGTGGGACCATAATTTCTGCCTCCACATCCAAATGATTTCCCCCAAGGAAGCTTGGATAGTGAGGGAGGTAGGAGAGGAAAAAGCTTTTCTGGAAAGTGAGTTGAATCAAGAAGGGAAGGTTGGGCTGGGCTGGCTTGTTTCTCCACAGCTTAGAAGCCCCTTAGGGAATTGGGTGGGGAGGGATGGTTAGAAAACTAGATAGGTTTTCTTTATTGGAAAAATTTGTTCAATATTGGCCATTTTTGCCCTTTTAAGTGTCATCTGGAGCCAATTAACAGTGAATATCAAGGTATGTCCAAGTCTTTAGATATACACTGAAAAAAGGGAACTTACAGAATTGTTACCTGATCTTCCTTGGGGCCAAGGAGAAGGTGTCTGTTCTAGTGACATTGGCATCCTTGTTGTTCCATGATCAAAATTCTTTATCTCTCAGCTTCAGGAATTTTTTTCTGGTTGGGTGTGGCATGGCGTGGAAAACTTCACAATTGGAGTGCATCCTCATCTCTGCTTCCTGTCTTCTCTGGCCTTCTTTAAGCCCCAACTAAAATCCCACTTTCTTTTTTTTTTTTTTTTTATTTTTTAATAAAGCTTTTTATTTGCAAAACATATGAGTGACCTTTCAACATTGACCTTTGCAAAAAAACTTTTTTTTCCCAAGCTTTTCCTTTACCTACGAAACCGATAGATCGGATTCATAGGAACCCCCTTCCTATGAATAGGAAGGATAGGATATATAACAAGTACAATACATGTATACATATCTATACAGTTATCTTACTGCACAAGAAACATCAGATCTAGAAAGAGAAGAGGAAAAAAAACAACCTAAGAAGGAAAACAGAATGCATGGAAATATTCACAGAAAGCGTTAAAATGCTGTGTTGTGGTTCACTCTCAGTTCCCACAGGCCTCTCTCTGGATGTATATGACTATCTTCATCGCAGCACAACTGGTTTGAATCACATCATTGTTGAAGAGAACCATGTCCATCAAAATTGATCATCGTATAGTCTTGTTGCTGTGTATAATGTTCTCCTGGTTCTGCTGATTTCACTCAGCATCAGTTCATGCAAGTCTCTCCAATCCTCTCTGAAATCCTCCTGCTGGTCGTTTCTTACAGAACAATAATATTCCATAACATTCATATACCATAATTTATTCAGCCATTCTCCAATTGATGGGCATCTTTTCAATTTCCAGTTTCTTGCCACTACAAAAAGGGCTGCCACAAACATTTTTGCACATGTGGGTCCCTTTCCCTCCTTCAAAATCTCTTTGGGATATAGGCCCAGTAGAAACACTGCTGGGTCAAAGGGTATGCACTGTTTGATAACTCTTTGAGCATAGCTCCAAATTGCTCTCCAGAATGGTTGGATCCGTTCACAGTTCCACCAACAATGTATCAGTGTCCCAGTTTTCCCACATCCCCTCCAACAGCTATCATTATCATTTCCTGTCATTTTAGCCAATCTGACAGGTGTGTAGTGGTATCTCAGA
>JAJPUD010003512.1:218170-228841 GCA_023553655.1 Myrmecobius fasciatus
TGCATTCTTTTTCCATTTTTTCTATTTTATTTTGCAGTGATCTCATTTCGTTTCCCCATGTTTCTTCTAACTCTCTTTTAAGATTTTTTATGCAATCTTCAAAGAAAGCCTTGTGACATGGAGACCAATTTATGTCTCTCTTTGGGGCTTTTTCTGGAGTTGCTTTACCTTTAGGGGCCTCAGGATTTGAGGTCTGTTCTTCCCTCTCTCCATAAAAGTTGTCTATGGTGAGAGCTCTTTTTGGTTTTTTATTCATTTTTTTTAAAGGTGTGAGGTCTGTTTAGGGCAAAGGTGGGACAGCTGCTTTAATTTGCCCTGGGGCAGTTCTGCTGATTGAGTTATTTCAGGAACTGGGCAGTTCTGCTGATTGAATTATGTCAGGGCTGGGCAGCTCCGCTGATTGAATTCTTTCTGGTGCTTATCAGACCTGTTGTTTGATTGATGCTTTAAGGTGCTGTGTAATGGCAGCTAGTTACGATGCTCATCAGGGGTTCAGTGGTTCACAATCTATCCCCCTCAAAAGGCAGACCCTCCAAACCACCTGCCCACAATCAGGACAAATTGTTCCAAGAGGCCTGCAGAAGACTCCCAGGTGTGTGAAAAAGCACAACGCTCCCACTCCTGTTCTGACTGCTGTTCCAGCTCCCTGCTCCAGCTCCCTGTCCCGGTCTCCCTGTGCTGCAGTCTGGGTTCAGCAGGCCACCCCCTGCCCCATTAAAACAGACCTGTTTTGAGGTTCCTCCAGAGTATCTTCTTCTAGAATCGCGTTGCTCTCCGGATATTGTGGATTTTTTTTTTTTTTGCTTCAGAATCAGTCTAGAGGCTTCATATTTTGTTGGTTTGAGGGGAGGTTAGAGGAGGTTACAGAGAATCCTGTCTGATCTCCGCCACCATGGCTCCACCCCCGGAAGGACCTAAAATCCCACTTTCTACAAGAAGTCTTTCTCAATTCTCTTTAATAACTTTTCTCAATTCATTATTTTCAATTTATCTTGTATATAGTTTGTTTATACATATTTATTTCCTTGATCTCCCATTAGATTATAAGCTCACTATAAGACACAGGGACTGTCTTTTGATTTTGTGTATAGCTTTTATTAAGTGTTTAGCACAGTCTTTTAGGTGCTCATTAAATACTTTTTGACAGATTATTTTATTGCCAGAAACTTTAAAATAGCATTTTATTTTTTTCCAGTTACATGTAAAGATAATTTTTAACATTTGTTTTTAAATAAAAATTTTGAGTTCCCAATTTTTCTCTCCTTTCCTTCCTCCTCTCTAGGATAGTACATGTATAGGTTATATATGTACAATCATGTAAAATATGTGTTTTGCATGTTTTAAAGCTGTCATGTTATGAAAGAAGAAATAGAACAAAAAGGAAAAATACTACAAAGAACAAAGAAAGTGAAAGTAGTATGGTTCAATTTGTATTCATATTCCATCAGTTCATTTTCTGGATGGGGGTAAAGTGAGTTATTTTGGAATTGTCTTGGATCATTGTATTGCTGAGGAGAGCTAAGTCAGTCATTATCACACAGTCTTCCTGTTATTTTGTATGGTATTCTGGTTCTGACGACTTCACTTTTATTTGCCTAAAACTTAAAAGGAAAAGAAATTCTCTGAATGTCAACCATCACTTTATTCACTTTGAAAATCACTTTATAATTAATCTTCCTTGCCCATCCTTGCTTTTAGCATAATATTTGACGTGTAGTAGGTGTTTGATAAATGTTTATTGAGTTAAATGAATGAAAAAAAACTGGCACACTTAAGACTTCATATTGAATTGCTATTGGAATTTCTTCCATAATGAGTGTTTTCTTTCAAGCCAGAGGTGATGATGTAACAATACCCACATGCTGTAAATGTCAATGAATAAAGCTCAGAGAAGCAGTGTGTGTATGGTTAGTAGATACTATACTAGACCTTGAATCAGGGTGACTTGAGTTGAAATTAGTCTTTGACATGTAATCGTTTGTATAACCATGGGAAAGTCACTAAACTTTGGCTTTCTAATCTGTAAAATTATTGGATTGATTAAAATAAGAATATTAGTATTTACATATTTGTTTGTTATAGAGTTTAAATGCTAACTGGCTTTGAAACCTTTAAAGCACTATATCAATCTTTGCCATTATATAGGGAAGGTGGACTATACACCTAACATTTTTCCTAACATGGAACCTGACAGCTTTCTGTTTCTATGTTTCCCCTAATCTCTTTGAACAGATTAAATTGAATTACTAAGAATTTTTAATAGATTAAATACTTAGCTGTAGCTTTTACTGATACAAAGAATATGCTTTTATATCACTAGTGCTTTAGAGTTTGTTCCTACAACTAGGACACTTGTAGCATTGAGGAAAGTCATTATTATGTCCCAAATGGATCAAACTGTTTTTTTTTTTTTTTCCCCATTTGGAAAAAACTAAGTAAATAAGATGCAGAATTTTCTGTTAATTTTTATGGGGTCAAGATTATAGCAAGAAACACGTTAGACATCATGCATTTGACAAAAGAGTAGGACAAAGACTCAATGCATAGGTTTTGTTCAGAAGACTGCCAATGGCTGATATAATTATGTAACCTTTTAAAATCACTCTTGAGGATAGTTTTCCTAAGCCATTTTTCCCCAAACACTGAATTTATAGAAGATACAAGTGTACTTTCTATGCACATTCTTTCACCTATTGTAGGCTGTTAAAAACTGTGATAGTGATTAACATAATACTTTTCCTAGATAATTGATACATCTTTACTTCCATAATACATGATTCTATAAATTTGATTCAGTATTCAAAATAAGTGTACAGTTCTGGAAAGCCACAAATAATCAATAGTATAAAACTCACACTACAAAAGTACCACTTAAAAAGGTGTGTTGAATCCCAAAGAAGTAAACTGAATTCTCAATTCCTCTTCAGATATACTGGAAGTTTTAGTTATGGTTTCGTGAACAAACTATGGCTAGCACAGAAAGTACTTTGGGTCCTTTAATGCCCACCCAGAGTGGGCAGGCTCTCCATCTGCAAGTTTCCACCTACTAGACATTCCCCATTTGGTCTCATGGAAACCTCCACCACAGTACCTTACATAGTCCTAAGTTTATTTACTTCGGAAGAAGGAATGGTTTAGTCAACTCACTGGAGATAAATCTGTGGTTCCAAAGAGTCTAGGTGTTGTAGGGTAGATTTTTAAATCATGGTGCCACCATGTCATTTTGCTTACTTTGTTTATAGTCATTTGGTGATAGAAAAATTTTGTCAATAATACTAGGAACTCTACTTTAGCAATACTATTTTGCATAAAAAGAACCTATTTTGCTAAGAAATTAGAATGCAATTCATATAACTCATTCTTCAATATTTTCTAAATATTATATTCAAGGCTTTCTTACAAAGTAATTTAATCTTTATGGAAAACATTAAAAGTGTTTAGTTAGCATCTTAGTTTAAAAGGGCAGTCTGGTGAATTGATGGAAATCCATGTGTCACATTAAACTAATTGAGATGGATAGGCACTAGATTTTGTTAAATTCAGTGTTAGAGTTTACTCTGTTGTTATTCTGATTCCAACCAAAGCCTAGACTGGGAACCAGTATTGCTGCATTTTACAGGGCTTGATTAAAAAAGAGGAGGTTCCTATAGACTGAATTCTCTCTCTTAGAAAATGGGCATATTTCCCAGAGCAAATATGATACTTCTACTCTAATCAGGATGGAGCCTTATCCTGCAATGGGACCTACATTTTGGTCTTTTTTACCACATCATTGCTGTTTTCTAGTTGGACAAAAATAGATATAGAGTAAACCAACCCAAAAAGTCAATTACAGGGTTTTATAGTGATGTACTGTGAAAAATTTGGTCGTGTTTTTCATTATACAGAATGTTCTTTCTGAAGACATAAACAGAAAAGGCACATATGTTTGATTTTAAAAATAACTTTGCTTAACTCTTTAAAATGCTACAGACATTTTCAATATTTTCAAATGATCAGCATTGTAATTATATGATAAAACTTCTGTCTAAAGAAAGACCTTGTTTGTAATTTTTAATCTGTATTCGATACAAAATGAATGTTTTGAAAAAAAACTTTTCTGCAGCTTTGAAGATCTGATAATTTCATCTTTTTCATCTCTTTCTAGGAAGCAAATATTAGATTCATCATGCCACTTTGGAGGGAAGTAGTTGTTAATTTACAAAGGTTAATATGTGAAATATAGGAAATCAAACCATTTGCTTCTCTGATTATTTAAACACCACGTCTGTTGCAAGATAGAATGACATTTTATTTATTCATAATTAATAGATTTCAAACCAAGAATCATATATAGTTAAAATAATTATGAATTAAACTAAATTCTTAAAATCTTTTTAGTCAAAGCCACATAACCTTGAAGACAATGAATTAAATTTTTTTTATAAACTTTTGCTTTCTTTTAATTATTCCCTGCTTTCCCACCCCTCTTTTGTCAGAAACTATCTACATTAATGCTGCTTACTTAGTGTGTTTGATGGTCAACTTTCTATTGTTCCCTGGCAGACTGTGGGCACATATGAATACAGTTATGCTTATCTAACAGCAAAAAATATATATATATTGACCACTTACTATGTGCAAAACACCTTGCTAGACATTTGGAATGCCTTGATAAAATTCACATTCTAGCTTTCCTTATTGGAAAGAATATTATTTTTGTTCTTAGTGAAATTTTTACTACCTTTGTCATACTTTGGTTCTTAAATATTGGAGTAATGTGATCATTATGTTTTTATATATTTTATTTTTCACTGATTATAAAAATTTTATTAAAATTTTTTAAAATTAAATTTTTTATTTTAAAAACATATGCATGGATAATTTTTCAGCATTAATAACCCTTGCAAAACCTTGTGTTCCAATTCCTCCCCCCTTCCCTCACCCCCTCCCCTATATGGCAAGTAATAGAATATATGTTAAAACATAGTAGAAATATATGTTGAATCCAATATATGCATACATATTTATACAGTTGTTTTGCTGCATAAGAAAAATCAAATCAAAGAGGAAAAAAATGAGAAAGAAAATAAAATGTAAGCAAACAACAATAAAAAAAGTGAAAATGCTTTATTGTGAATCACACTTGTTTCCCACAGTCCTCTATGTTTTTATTCTTAATTAGCTAGGTAATATAATTTATTTCACAATAGGGACCAGAAAAAAAAAAGAATTTTACTATCAGATTACCTGAAAAGGAAAATAATAATTTGTTCTTTAGTCTCCCTCTCAGATCTTTTCTTCTGATTTTCACTATTACTTCCTGTCAAGTTCTTTATCATTGATCTTTTGCCACTTTTATATGTCCTTTAGTTTGCTTTCTACATTCATTGTAAAATCTGAATTCAACTTCTGCTTAAATACTTTGGGATGCTGGATAAATACTTAACTTCTCTCATCCTTAATTTTCTTATCAATGAAATGAGGACAATAGCACCTGATTTATAAGGCCTTTGTGAGAATCAAATGAGATAACTTGTAAAGTGCTTTTCAAACTGATGCTTCGCTATATGCTGTCTATTAGTAATTTATTACTCTTAAAGCTGGGTTATTTCGAATAAAAAAGCATTTCAAATGAAGAATGGTAGTATTCAAATTATGAAAATAACTTGGGTTTTAAGGGGCTACATTTGCAAAAAAAATGTATGAAGCATTATTGTAATCCATTATTATACAACCACCATGATACATTCTTCTTTCAGAAAGGAAACCTATTCATTTTTGATTGTTTTATCATTCATTGCAAACTATGTGAGCACATATTCAGTGATTTACAAAGTCATGATGTTTTTCTGGTTGTGTTTTTTTTTTGGGGGGGGGCGCCTTTGTTTTTGTTTGGCAGTCAGGGTTAAGTGACTTGGCCAGGGCCACACAGCTAATAAGTGTGAAGTGTTTGAGGTCAGATTTGAACTTCAGTGTTCCTGTTGCTCTGTATTCACTGTGCCACTTATCTGTCCCTATGATGTTTCTTTCTTGGCAATATTTCTTTCACTTGCCATTTTCCATTCTGACTGCAATTTCCTTATTTTGAGCCAATATTACCCTATATTTGGATTATTTTGCTAACCTATAAACCATTCAGCTTCTAACTTTGCCTCCATTTTCTTCTCTGATGTTCTCTTCTTCCCACATCTGTCTTATATACTGCTATCAGATGAATCTTCCTGTCTCAACCTTTTGATTGTACCTGATCTAAAAGCTTTAATAACTTCAACTGCCTATAGGTAAAGTTCACTTTTTTTTTTTTTAGTTAATCAGAATTCTTGCTAAAAAGTACTTCATAGAGAATGGAATTTCTAAAAAATACTATTAAGGACTTTAGAAAAGTGATTATTATTATCATCATCATACTCATCTTTAGTGTATCCTGACCTCTATTTTCAGTTTATCTTCTACCAGACTTTCCTGGCTCCCATACCTTATACTCCATTCTAAGTGAAATTATATGTTCTGACATATAATTCACAGAAGATTCTTAAATTGTCTGTACTACTAGTCTGCTTTGATTGGTAATTACGAATTGACTATCAGTTTATTATAAAACATATTTTTAGCAACTGTATCTATTTGCACATTGTAATTTTATTTGGGATTCTTTTGCCAGTAGAATGGATCAAATGACCTGTCCCTAAAGAGGCAACTCCTTTTCAACTCCATACTTATATTATCCTGTCAATGATGAGGATATCTTGGTTCTCTATTCATATTATTCATATTATTAAGAACTTTGGTCCTAGCTGTATGACCTTGGGCAAGTCACTTAACCCCAATTGCCTCTGCAAAAAACAAAAACAAAACATTGGGGGGAAGAAGTTTATGGCTATTTTTTTTAAGGGGATGGGAGGAGTATCATAACTTTAATTTAATTTTGTATTCTGATCTTAAATGCCAAAAAAGTGAGCATTACTGTGAATATTTTTCTATACCAATTGTATTTTCTGAATGTATATAATAAAAATTGTTAATTTTCAAAATTGTCCTGCTAGTCTATGCTTCCTTCTAAACTTCTGCCTTTTTACCTATATGCATAAAAATGGTTCAGTGATCCTCTTTATTTCTTCTTTTTTTTTCTTTTGACATAATTATTATTACTATCATGGGCATACCCCATTTCCATTTCTCCTTTTTAAAGTTGAAATAAAAACAAACAAACCTTTGTATGTAATACACTTATCCTTTCCACAACACAGGAGTTAGGTTTGTAGTGTCCTTATGATCTGGAAAAATCCATGTAAATTTTTTGACCCCTCTTTTTTAACCAAAGAAGTCTGAATTATTATGGTATTAAAGTATAAAATATGTTGATAATATACAGTACTACATATTTATTTTATGTATTCTTGAGTTTCTAAACTTTTTCTCTGTTTGCAGTTTCTGCAAAACTCCTCTAGAATTCCCATTTAATTTCTTATGCTGGTCTGTGATATATTGAAACTATAATGGTGAAAATTGTGATGTGGAAGGGATAAATATAATAAATAATCATAGTCAAGTAAAACAAATCCACAACATTGTCATGGTTCAAAATTTGTCTGCAGTTCTGTCATCCTAACATTTTTCATAATACATATTCTTTTTTTAAGGATAGCTTTATATTTTTAAAATAATGCAAAGATAGTTTTCCACATTCACCTTTGCAAAACCTTGTGTTCCAAATTTTTTCTCCCTCCTGTCCTTTCACCTCCTTCCCTAGAAAGCAAGCAATTGAATATATGTTAAACATATGCAATTCTTCTATACATATAAATATATCTTCTAGAGACATGATTGGTTATTTCTTTAATGAAAAGTTAATGTCTTCATAAGTTGTCTTTATGATTTTGTTCTCATCCCCTTATTTTTTCTTTTTTTTCTTTTTTTGCAGCATTGTATTTCTTGTTTGCTTATTTTTATTTTCAGTTTCAAATTCTCTCTATCTCCCTTTTCCACCACTCATTGAAAATAAAAGCAGTACAATACCTATTATACCTGTGGAGTCCTAAAAACATTTCCATATTAACCTTGTTGAAATAAAAAGCAAGAAAAGTAAATAAATTTAAAAAACAAAAAAAGCTTCAATCTGCACTCAGAAGTCCTATCACTTTTCTGTCTGGAAGTAGATAAAATTTTTCATTATGAGTCATTTGGAATTGTGGATCATTGTATTGATCAGAGTAGCTAAAGTCTTTTACAGCTGATTATTGTTGTAGTATTGCTGTTTCTATGTACAAAGTTCTTCTAGTCCTGTTCACTTCACTTTCTATTAGATCATATATGTATCCTCTTCATCATTTTTTATAGCAAAATGATAGGCCATCATAGTTATATACCCCACTTTGTTTAGCCATTTCCTAGTTGATGGTTATCTTTTCAATTTCCAATTACCCTAGGAAAAGAGATTAGTGTGTACCTGTGCTATGTTAATTGTATCCTATTCTGGAGTTCCTGACCCCCTTCTTCTCTTCTCTTAAATATAGTAAGTTTATAAATAGCCAGCATAAAGTAATAATATCAGGAAATAAGATTGCAAAGGGAGATGAGAGATCATGAACAGAGATCAAAGGGGCATACTTTTCAGACTATATCTCAGAGTAGCTAAAAATTTCATCCTGAGCTTATTGCTAATAATGAGTAGCTATCTAGATGTTGCTGCTAGATCCTTTTGATTCCAAACCTCAGATAAACTCACTTAACTCATTTTTAAATATATTTTAATTTCTAAACTATGCATATAATTTTTATTGTACCATGATCTGAAAAAAATGCATTTATTATTTCTGCCTTTCTGCATTTGATTTTGAGGTCTTTATGTCTTAATATATGGTCAATTTTTGTATAGGTTCTATGAACTGCCAAGAAGAAAGTGTACTCCTTTCTGTCTCCATTCAGTTTTTTTCGAAAGATCTATCATACCTATCTTTTTTCATAGTCTATTTACCTCCTTAACTTCTTTCTTAATTATTTTATGGTTTGATTTATCTAGTTCTGAGAAAGCAAGGTTGAGATTCCCTACTATTATAGTTTTGCTCTCTATTTCTTCTTGCAGCTCTCTTAACTTCTTTAGGAATTTCCATGCTATACCACTTGGTGCATATATGTTTAGTATTGATATTGCTTCATTATCTATGATGCCCTTTAGCAAAATATAGTTTCCTTCCTTGTCTCTTTTAATTAGATCAATTTTTGCTTTTGCTTGATCTGAAATCAGGATGGCTACCCCTGCCTTTTTTTTTTTTTTAAACTTCACCTAAACAATAATAGATTCTGCTTCAGAAAATTTTACCTTTACTCTGAATTGTTCACTCTGCTTTAAATGTGTTTTTTTGTAAACACCATATTGTAGAGTTCTGGCTTTTAATCCAGTTTGTTATCTTCTTCGATTTTATGGGAGAGTTTACCCCATTCACATTTATGGTTAAAAAGTGCTTATTCTGTATTTCCTGCCATCTTATTAACCCTAAATTATGCTTTTCTCTTTCCTTTCCCCCTTTCCCTCCTCCTCAGTATTTTACTTATGAGCACCACTTGCCTCAGGCAGTCTTCCCCCTTTAGATTCCCTCCCCCTTTCTTATGCTTTTCCCCTACCATTTCTGTTTTCCCTTCTATTAGCCTACCTATATTCCCTTTCCCTCTCCTACTTTTCTATAAGGTGAGAGCAGTTTCTCTGTGAAACCAAATATGTCTAATATTCTCTCTTTGAGCCAAATCTGATGAGAGTAAGATTCATACAATGTTCATCTCCCTCCCTTCTTTTCCTCAATTATAATAGGTTTTTTTTTGCCTCTTTGTGAGATATAATTTCCCTTATTTTCCCTCCACTTTTCCCGGTACAATCCCTTTTCCACCTCTAGTTTCTTTTTCATATTATTACAATAAAATCAAATTATACCTGCACTCTCTATGTATAACCATAACGGCATTACAGTTGTCAAGATTTCTTTTCTTTTTACGTTTTTTATGCTTCTCTTGAGTAATTCTGGTCTTCTCATCAGAAATAAATGAAATTCATCTGTATCATTCATCTGTATCCATCTTCTTCCCTGCCAGAAAATGCTCAGTTTAGCAGGGCAATCTATTCTTGACCATAATCCAAGTTCCTTTTTCTTTTGCAATATCAGATTCCAGGGCCTTTGTTCCTTTGAGGTAGAAGCTACTAGGTCCTGGGTAATCCTTATTGTGGCTCCTTGGTCTTTGAATTGTGTGTGTGTGTGTGTGTGTGTGTGTGTGTGTTTGTTTCCTGGGAGCTTGCAATATTTTTTCCTTGTTTTGATAATTCTTAAATTTAGCCACAATGTTCCTTGGAGTTTTAATTTTGGGGTCTTTTTCAAGAGGTGTTCAATGAATTCTTTCAGTGGCTATTTTACCTTCTGATTTTGTGATATCAGGGAAGTTTTCTTTAATGATTTCCTGAAAAATAATGTCTAGGTTTTTTTTTTTTTATCATGGTTTTCAGGAAGTCCAATAATTCTTAGATTGTCCCTCCTAGATCTATTTTTCAGGTCAGTTGTTTTCCCAAGTAGCTATTTAACATTTTCTTCTATTTATTTAATTATCTATCTATCTATCTATCTATCTATCTATCTATCTATCTATCTATCTATCTATCTCTATCTATCTATCTATCTATCTATCTATCTATCTATCTATCTATCT
>JAJPUD010003513.1:6625-36455 GCA_023553655.1 Myrmecobius fasciatus
ATCTATCTATCTATCTATCTATCTATCTATCTATCTATCTATCTATCACCTAATCTATATGTTACAGAATTAAAGCCAGAAGGGACCTTATAAATCCTTTATCCAACCTCCTGATTTTATATGCAGTCGGGGGCTAGGGAGTCCATGATGAATCCCCTAACCCCAGCCTAATTGATGAAATTACAGAAATGTAAAGGGGCAAGTGATAGAGATTAAGTGTTAAATTCTTAGATGAAATATAAGGAAGAATTTATTCTTACTCCTTTAGGGGGAATGAAAAAAGTTCTTCAATCAAATTTGATGAAATTATAGAGCAGCTAGTGATTGACTAGCAGAAGGATTAATCAAGTTCTGGTGACTTTTAAAAAGGCAAAATACTCTCTAATGAATCATTTGAGGCAGGGGAAAATTGATATAGAAGAAACTAGCTCTTAAGAGGGAATTCTCCTTCCTGGGAGGGTGTGTCCCAGTTTATGTATCTGTTTTGTAGGAATGTTTTGTAACTGTTTTTATGATGCCATCTTAATAAATATATTTGCCTTCAACTAATTGTGTTCCCCTGCTGATTATTAAAGGTTAAAGGCATTAGTAGGGACTTATGAACTATAATTTTAAAAGCAAGACTTCAAAGACTACTTCCAGCCTAAAGTAGTAATTTGCTCGGTGTCCCAATTTTCCAGTGTGAATTTGGCACTTGAAAGAGTATCACAAGTAGGTAAGAAACTTCAGCTCCAGAAAAGTTGGATGATTTGTACACGATCACATAGGATATAAATGTCAGAACTAGGATTTAAACCTAGGTCCTCCAATTCAAGCATTCTTCTGCTATATCACCTATTCTTATTAAATTAGAAGAGCTTCATGACCAGGATGTCTATTTCTGGTGAGATTTGGGAACATGGAGACTCAGGGAAAAGCATCAACTGTTGCATGGATTGGGTGTGACATGGAGGAAATGTGTACACTACTGAACATGAAATTATACCAAAAGTAACTCAGAGAATGCCTTTTTATTTTTTTTCCTCAAAAATATTTTGATACAAAAAAAGCAAGCAAGCAGAGTCAGAAAAACAGTTTACTCAACAACTAAAATAATATAAAGAAAACAACTCTAATCAGCATGGTAACTTCAGAGGTCTCACAAATGAGTGATGCTTCATTCCTCTTGGGATGCAGGTGGTAGGTCATCAGCATAGTATGAGACATATATCATCCATGGCCAACATGTTGGTTTGTTTACTTAATTATAGTCCTTCTTTGTAAGGGATAGTTCTATACTCAGAGAAGGAGTCATCTTTGGGAAATGATAGCTTCCTACCATTACTTGATAGGAACAATGATGTTAAAAGATACCAAGAAAACGTTTAGTTTTTTTTTAAATCATCCTTTTGTCTCCCTTTACCCTATCCACAAAAAAATAATAAAAATTAAAATAAAAAAGCCCTCCCTCATTTAAATCCAATTTACTTGCATGTCATGGGATCATGGTCCCCACAAGAATAAAAGACAAACAGCAATAACAATAACAAAGTGATACACCCATGCTCCTTTTTTGTTTTAGCAATCTTGCTGACTTTGTCCCAAACTCACAGAAGAATGCTTTCTTAGACACATACCTCATTCCCTTCAATGGTAATATCCTCCCTCCAAGCTAAGTATCCTGGACACTGTGAAGAAGTGCATTCAATATGATAAGGGGTTAATTAATGGGCATTGAAGGGAAGATGCTAGTAGGAAGAAAGCAGGATATGAGGCAGGCAGTCTTATAAGAAAAACACTCTAGGTTATCCCTGTAAGGTAAAAACATGTCCTCCTCACCCCCAACTCAAGGCAGAAAATGTGAGTCTAACCTATGCTTTATTCCATCCCACCAGAAGACAAAAGTAGAAACTGACTGAGCAGAGGACCATCCCTTCTCTAGTAGTGGATAACTAACTTACCATTTATTTACCCTTGAAGCTGATTATATATTGGGTTGAGGCAGGCAGGGAGATTTTATTGACATTTGGTCTTCCTTCACACATTTTGCGACAGCCAGACATCAGGGACTGAGCTGCAGGATATTAAAGGATTTGGCAAAGTTATCAGGGAACAGCAACATATTTATCAAAGCCACAGCAATATTAGAAAGCCCGGCTGCTCCACCTGTGTCTGTTACTTGATTAAAAAAATAATAATAATTCATACTTGGGCTGGCTTCTGCACCTGGGTGAATGCTGAGCAGCTCTATGGGAAGTGCCCTTGACCAGAAATTGGAATGGAACCTACATATCTAAGTCTTGCTGGGAATTATGCCTGATAGACTTAACCCAACTAATGGCTGATATGTGTGCATATGTGATAAACTGGAGAATAGTGCATCAATCCCACAATAATATGTTATGAGACCTAAGTTAGTTTGTTGAGTACCAAGGAGTGCAGTTTAGAAGGCTGTCTTACTTTGGATGTGTGTATGATCTATAAGACTGATTTCAGAGACAGTATTTTTGCGTAGTTTTGGAAACATTAAGAAAGGATTCATGAAGGGACTATGACTGGTTAAGCCAGTGAAATTTTGAAGAATAGAAATTAGATGATCTAGTGTTCTTGATCTTTTAATAACCAATAAGTATAGCTAGATTATTTAATATACTTCTATGGATTTAACTATAAGGGAAAAACCCACATACATTTTATACCATTTGAAAAATATCAATAAATACCTTTATTTAAAAAATGGATTGCCTAGAATAATATTGCATAAGTATGAGCTTAAATTCCTAAAATGATATCTACCTATATATATGCATATATCATATATTTATATGCATTTGCACTTACACATGTATATGCTTAATCTATAATTCTAACAATTTTTACCCTATTCGTTAATAGCGAGGGATAAGTCAGTATCCCAAGAATTTATAGGGTTAATCCAGCATTTACCAACTGATTCAGATTCATCAGGCTTGACCATAAATCGCTTACATGTCTGTATGATAAAAAGCAAATATAAATTTTCAAAAAATTTAACCTTGCATGGTATATAAAGAGAATACATAATATTCTTGGGCATAAATATGTCTGAAGACAAACCCATTGTGTACAGCCAGAATACATAATGGATCTGACGGAGGCATATTTATCTCTCAGCAAGAAAAAGCCAGAAATCTTACTGTAACTAATTTGGATTTTTACAGTGTCTGAAATATGTTTCCCCTCCTGGGAACTATAGGTCCCAAAGGAAGAAGGCATAGTTGACCTCCTAAGTATCAATGAGATTTGATGGGATGAAATTCATGACTGGACTATATCTACTATATAATAAGAAGGTGTATGCCTGAGGAAATCCAGGAAGAAGAGGAAAGTATGATGGAGAACATTTGTGTGAAGGTCAAAGGAGGCAAAAATTGAAGTGACTTTATAACTAGAATATGCTACAGACCACCTGGACAGAAAGAAAAAATAAATGAGGAGTTTGGAAAACAGTTCACATGCTTGGCAGAGATGCATGACATACAGGATTTAAATTATCCAGATCTTTGCCAGAAGCAAAGCAGCTAATAATTCCTTGGCTTCTTTTAGCAATAATTTTGTCTTTAAAAAGATAGAGGAATCAAATCAGGAAATTCTATTTTTCACTAACTGGTAGATTTGTTCAAAAGAGCAATGGTGTGGATGCATAGGAAATTCATCAATGAACCTGGATTTTTTTTTAAATGCACACAAGATGAGGGAAGCTAAGGACAACAAAAAAGATGTTTTAAAAGCAAAATCAGAAGAAAAAAGAAGCCTTAAAGAAGGAGCAACTTACAATCCATTAGATTATAAGCTTCTTGAGGGCAGGGGCTGTTTTTTGCCTCTTTTTGTATTCATAGCACTTAGCATGGTGCTTGATACATAGTACATGCTTAATAAATGTTTATTATTACATTGACGGTTGATAGGACATTTACTTGGGGGAGATGTGTCAATGATAACTGACAGAAGAAAGAAGTCAGAGCTACTCAAATCTTACTTTTTCCACTTTTTCTGCAAAGGAGAATGACATTATCCTTAGAGATGACAGCACAAAAATAATTAATGGAATTAATATCCAAAATGAGTAAGGAGATAATTAGAAAGCACCTAGTTAAAACAAACATGCAAAAGAAAGCAGCTAGCTGATCTTATGAACTCAAGTTACTTTGTCTAAATGGACAGCATCCTCTGATCTGAAAAAAAAATTGGCAGATGTGATTATTGAGTCATGGTCATGACATTTATAAGATCATAGAAGATGTACCTTAAGATTAGAGAAAGGAACTGTTGCCCTCCTTGATTTAAAAAAAAAAGAAGGGGAAGAGATCTGAGTTTGCAAACTATAGGTCAGTGAACTTTACTTTGAAAAAGCTTGTGAATTTACTTAGAAAATGAAATAATGATTTCAAAGAGCCAACATGGCTTCATTAAGAATTATCTCTTGCCAGATTGACTTTTTAAAAATAGGAATATTGAATTAATGGGTGTGAAGAATCCTGTGGATAAAAAAAAGCTTTGCTAAAATCTAGGTTAAACTAATTTACCTAGATTTTAGCAAAGCTTTAAAACATTTTATTTTTAATAGTATTTAATTTTCCAAATGTATGCAAAGATAGTTTTCAACATTCACCTTTGCAAAACCTTTGCTCCAAATTTTCTTCCTTCTCTCTCCTGCCCCCCTCACCAAAACATCAAGCAAACCAATATAGGTTAAACATGTGCAATTCTTGTAAATATAGTTCTATTTTCTTTGTGCTGGACAAGAAAAATCAGATCAAAAGGGAAAAAAAACAAAAGAAAAAAAACATGCAAACAAACAACAACAATAAAAAATGAAAATGCTATGCTTTGATCCCCATTCAGTCTTTCTCTCTGTGGTTGTGGATAGCTCTTTGCATCACAAGTCTATTGCATTTGCTTTAAATCACCTCATTGTTGAAAAGAGTCAAGTCTATCACGGTTGATCATCACATAATCTTGTTGTTAGTGTGTACAATGTTCTCTTGGTTCTGCTCACTTCACTTAGAAATCAGTCTGCTCCTCATTTTTATAGAATACTAATATTCCATTGCATTCATATACCATAATTTATTCAGCCATTCTGCAACTGATGGGCATCTACTTTATTTCTACTTACTTATTGCAAAGCTTTTGATAAAGCATTTTCTATTCTCATGGAAAAGATGGACAAATATGGATTAGATGACAATACAATTAGATAAATTCAGAACTAATATATGACCAAATTGAAAGAGTCATCGTTAATAGTTCAATATCAGTATGGAAAGAGGTTTCTGGCAAAATACTCAAGGAATCTGAACTTAGGCCCTGTGCTGTTTAATATTTTTTATCACTATTCTGATTTTTTTCTCTACTTTTCTTAAAAGGACATTCTAATCACTTTTCTTATAAGGCTATCTATTGCTTTCAATGATTTTTCCTTAACAAACTGTTATTTAATGCTTCCTATATGTGAGGTACTGTCCTAGGTGCTGTCCTCAAAAAGTTTGTAATCTTACAGGATCATTATGATATATATACATCAGTAAGTGTGATATTTTTGTATCATGTAGAATGTTCTTGGGGCAAAAGGGAAATCCATACAAAGGATTCTAAGAATTTTGAAGAGAAGGAGATCACTTTGAGCTAGAAGTACTAGAAAAGGGTTCATGGAAGAGGTGGTACTTCAAAGAAAAGAATTATTAATAGTTACTATAGAAGGAAGGGATTCCAGGAATGATAGTATGGACAAATGTAAAGAAGCAAGGTAAGATTAGGAGAGAGCTTATAACATGACTTGGCTCCAGCACAGGAAAAACTAATGGATCCTGATTTAAAGAGGTTATTAAATACAAGACAAAGAAGTTTGCTTTTTAAACCAAGAGTATGAGGGAAATGTAGGTTTCTGAACCATAGACAGCATAGTTAAACCTATGTTTTAGGAAGATTATTTTGGTAGCATGGTAAAGGATGGAGTTTCTCTCTCAAGGAGAGAGAAAAAGAGAACATCATTTCTTCAATGAAATTTCTCAGAAGGAATGCTACAAGTTCATTGAGTTATTCTAGTGCTTCCAGGTTTATAAAGAGACTTAGATGGTATCGAAGTTGAGCATCTCAATGATACATAGAAGATAGGTGCTATTCTTATCTTCATTTTATAGATAAAGAAACTGGGCCTGAGAGAGGTGTTCAAGATCACACAGCTAGTTAAGTGTCTGAGATATGATTTAGATTCAGTCTCTAATGCTCTATCTACTACACCATCCAACTGCCAATCATTATCCTGTATGTTCTATCATGGAAAAACATGCAAGAAAAATGTTAGTTAGTATGGGAAAAGAGGTCTCACAATTCTATTTCTACTATTCTTTCTAAATTGCTACTTGGTAGACTCTACTTCTCAACAGCCAGCCTATATATTATTTTCCTATCTTCTCTTGGTAAGTGACTGAGAATGGGAAAAGCTTCCCTTCCTCTTAACTCACTCCACCTCACCCTTGCATATATGTCTTTGAATACCTCATTTTTATAAAAACTACTTTTGAGTACTCTTCAACCTGTGTTCTTTATGAAATGGGGAAGCCAAGGTCCAAAGAGGATACCTGGAAGGAATTAAAAAACAAATGAAAGAATTGAATGTTAATGAGGTCTAGGTATCCTGAAAAATATTGAATAAAAAGCAAAGGAAGGAAGGAAGAGAGGGAGGAAGGGAGGGAGGAAGGAAGGAAGGAACCAGTTAATTAGTTCTGTTGAAGTTAAAAGTTTAAGATTGAAGCATGTAGTCAGCAGAATCAGGAAAATTCCTTGAGCATAGTTAAACCAGAACTGATAGGGTGCCCTGGAGATCTGAATAGTTATTAACATTTTAACATAGGAAAAGTTTGTCCTTGGTACCTTCCCTCCTTCCTTCCAGAGATGTCTTTACCTTTCTTCTGTGCCCTCCACTCTTGTAGTGCACAGAATCTTTATTTTGCCCTCTCAATGGCTCAGTATATCTCCCTCTCACCTAGTTCTTTCCTCCATGGACAATGCTCCTTTCTCCAAAGTGATTGTTATTGCTCCCTTAGTGCTAGTAGCTCTGCAAGATATTAGATGGAAAGCATACAAATTAAGAAAGTCATCCTAAGATGTAATTGATTTGTAGTCTAAAAGAGGGTTTTTTAAATTGGGGTCTTTATTTTTAAAGTGATAATTATACCTCAGTATAATTAGCTTCCTTTATAATCTTATATATTTTATTTTATATATTTAAAAACATTTTTCAAAAGGGGCCTTGGGCTTCATCAGTTTGCCAAAGGGGTCCATGACAAGCAAAAAAGTGGAAAATCTCCTGATTTAAACCATCCCAGGCATATTTACATTTCAAAAGAATAACTCTTAACCAAAGCAATGACTATTTAATTATATAATTTCAGCAGAGCTTGTTTGTTTGACAGGGGTGGGGAAGACTTGAGGGGGAAGAACTTCAAATTATTTTATTAGAGCTACCACCAATTCAGTAAACCTAGAGCTATGTTACTTATTTCAACAATGACCAGGACATCTTGACAATGAACAAACTTGGATCCAGGATGGAAACAAGTGAGAATTAAGAAGAGGAAGAAAGATATACTTAAGCAGCCAAGGAAGAGAGAACATTGGATGTGGATGGGTAGTACTTGCTGACTAGTAAATGGTATTTGGTTATAGAATCAAAGATTTATAACAAAACCATTCCATTTAGGAGCTCAAAAACAGAGAGATTTCTGCCTATAAGGACCAATCTGTATATAATTTGTACTCTGATAAATCCTTATACCTGTACCATGTGCTTCTGTGAAACTAAGATTATTAATATGAGAGTGGTATTGTTGATTTCTAATTACACAGGAGCACTTTGGGAGCAGTATACAAGCAGTAGGCTCAGATGCTGGTGAAATCACACTAAAGGCAGGAGGACATCATTTTGTCATATTCTGTATGCTTTTAAGGAGATGGGGCAATGAGGATAGGTTAGGAGCTAGGTCCTTCTTGAAAGCTGTGAAACCCATTCCTGTTTTCCAAAAAAAAAATCATGGTAGGTTTGGGGGTGGTCAGCCTAACTGGAGCCAAAGGTAGTTTCACTATAATTAAAGGCAGATGGATTAAATGAAGATTTCTTGAAGAAGCTAATCATGTACCTGGTTTAGTGAGCCAGTGCCTCTCTGAGAGGGAGAGAATGTGATCTCTGAGCCTATATTGGAAATGGAAATCTTGTAGGAAAGAAGACCTAATTAGGAGGTGAATCATTAAGCATTGAAAAAGGTCAGAGTAAGGAGATAATGGTACTAATCTTTATCTATTTCAATTTTTTTTTGTAGGATTGGGCCATATATCTTTGCTTGCATAGCTGTAGTTAGGAATATGGTCAGTAGTTAGGGTAGGGGTCAGTAATTAGGGGGGGACTTATCCAATGTCACCCAATTTGTGAGAGACTCAGGAGAGAAATGACTTCCTATGTTCCAGGCACTGTGAAATATTATTTCATTTGATCTTCACAACAATCTTAGGAGGTTGGTGATGTTATTATCCCCATTTTACAGTTGAGGAAACTGAGGCAGGCAGAGATTAAGTCAGTTGTAAAGGATCAAGAATTCAGTTCTTCATGGCTTCAGATCCAGCACTCTATCCTCCATACCACTTAGCTACCTATAATGGATTACAGTTGTGTTTTAAGTATTTGAAAGACTGCTATATAGAAGAAGGATCAAACTTTCTTTGCCAGAATGCTGGGCTTAGGAATAAAAGATGAAAGCTATAGAAGAGCAGATTTAAGTTAGAAGTAAGGAAATGCTTTCTAATGATGAGAGTAACCCCTAAATAAAGCAAGTTATTTTTTCTTTAATATTGCTTTTTTTCCCTAGTTATATGTGTATGTTCTTTTTTAAAAAATACACATTTTTAATGAATCATAATGGGAGAGAAAAATCAGAACAAAAAGAAAAAATGATGAGAGGAAAAAAACAGAAGAAAAAAAAGTGAACAAAGATTTACATTCAGTTTCCAAAGTTCTCTCTCAGATGGCATTTTCTGTCCAAAGTTTATTGGGATTGAACTGCTGAGAAGAACCAAGTCTTTCATACTTGATCATCTCACAACATTGCTGTTATTGTGTATAATGTATTCCTGGTTCTGCTTGTTTCACTCAGCATCAATTTGTGTAAATCTTTCCAGGCCTTTCTAAAATCAGTTGTTCATCATTTTTTATAGCATAATAATGTTCCATTATTTTTATACCATAACTTATTCAAGCCATTCCCCAATTGAAGGGCACCTCCTTATTTTCCAGTTCTTTGCCACCACAAAAATTGCTGCTACAAACATTTTTGCACATTTGGGTCTTTTTCCCTCCTTTATGATTTCCTTGGGATGCAGACCCAGTAATACTATTATAAAGTAAGTTCTTTATGGGATGTAGTATGGTCCCCTTCACTTCAACTTCAGGCATCAACTAAATGATTGCTTTTTAGCTATGTGGTAATGATGATTCTCATTCAGGCACAGATTGGATTGAATGGCTTCTCAGAGTACTTCCTACATAGGTTTTGCAGTCTCCTTTATTCCTTGATTTGTTATGAAAGGAGGACTTTTATAGAAAAACATAATAGGAACTTTTAACAAGGAATACTTGAAATGAGAGGCAGTGTAGTATAATGGAGGCAGCCAAGTAGCACAATGACTTAAAGTCATAAAGATAAGTCTTCCTAAGTTCAAATCCAGCCTTAAGCACTTCCTAAATGTGTGACCTTGGGAAAGTCGCTTAGCCCTGCTTGCCTGAGTTTCCTCATCTGTAAAATGAATTGGAGAAGGAAATAACAAATCACCTCAGTATCATTGCTATGAAAACCCCAACTGGGGCATGAATGACTTGAACAAGAGCCAAATGGTGTAGTGGATAGAAAGCTGGCCATGAGGTCAGGGAGACATGATTCAGGTTTTACCTCTGACATATGTCCTTGTGTCACATGGATGAGAGAAAATCACTAGAGTTCTCAGTGCCCCAGAAGGCTCTCTTAAGAATAAAAATTACAGAGGAATTGCAGATTGTCACTAGTAAACGAAGTTTCAATACTAGAGAATTCTCTACATCAATAAAAACACAAGATGAAGCTTAAAACAAAACAAATGAAAAACCAAACCCCAAACCAAAAAAGCAAAGTAGAAAGAGAAATAAACCTTGCAGCAAAAAGCCTAGGGATGGGTAGGGAAAGGGGCTAGGGAGCAGAGACAATCAGATCACCCATATAGTCATTTTAGTCATTTTGGGCAAGGAGACAAATTGGCCCTTACCTCCTCCCTTTCCCCCACCACACAGGAGTTTTGTGGAGGAGAAATGCTGTGATAGTGGGAGCACGGGGGCACAAAGGTGCAAGACACCAGGTTATGGAAGCACTTCCCTCTACACCACAGCATGTTAATGACTGAACAAAGAGCCCCACTAATTCTGTGCTAGTTATGGCTCTGTTTTCTTGGACAAACACAACAATGGTGTTTTATGTTATATAAGGTTGTATGTATATACATTCATGTAGTATATACACACATGTACACAAACATATTTGTATATGCATATGCACATGCATGTGTATACACACATATATCTCAGAGGAAAGAGGCTGAAAACAGAAGGAAGAAGGAAACAGAGAGACAGAGACAGAAAGACAGAGACTGACACAGAAAGGCACACAGAGAGACAAAGACGGAGGGGGGAAGAGAGAGAGAGAGAGAAAGGGAAAAAGAGAGAGAGAAAGAGAGAGGAGGAGGAGAGGGAGGGAGGGGGGAGTGAAAAAGAGAGAGAGAAAGAGAGAGGGGGAGGGAGAAGGAGAGATAGAGATAGAGAGAGATGAAGAGAGAGAGAGGAAGAGAGGGAGGGAGGGAAAGGGAGAAGGAGAGGGAGAGAGAGAAAGAAAGAGAGGGAGGGAGGGAGGGAAAGAGAAAGAGAAGGAGGGAGGGAGGGAGAGGGAGAGAGAGAAAACTTGTAAGGAGAATATTTTCAGCTGTAGCACAAAGGGAGAAGAAGAGGTTGTTCAAAAGAAAAGGATTTCATAGCACATTATTTAGGCTGAGAGAGAGCTCAGTCTAGGATAGGAGTTGGGGGTGGGTAAGGGAGTGGGAGTAGAAATGAGTGAACATGGTCTCATGTAGCTATAAATCTATGAAGCTATAATCTATGTTTCAACTTTGAAAAGAAAAAAAACTGATCCTAAGAATTGCAAATTTGGAAACAGTTGAACTTCTAGGTGGGAATGGGGGCTGGAGAAGAAGCATGCACCATAAATTTAGGATAATCTTTGTGTTAGAACTAGATCCTAGATTTTTAGATGATTTCAAGAAAAAAGCTTTACAAAGAGGAATATAATCCTTTGTCAGTCCTGATTAAAATCTGACCACAATTCTTATGTATCACAAAAGACATGGCAAGACAAATTTGCCAGAATGTGTTTATTTTTTTAAAAAAGATAAACTAAATTTTTGTCCTCTCATTAACCCTTTGTTTCTTTTCTTTCTTTTTTCTTTCTCCTCCTTCCTCAGTTTGGAGCTCACACAATCTGATTATTATTATAGCCACAAGAAGTCAGAAAGCCACTTCTGTTTACAGAGTCTCTAGTTACAGCTTCAAAGGAGGAGGATGAGTGCTAACACTTAGCAAAGCTCTCTCCAGGTACCCAGAGGTCCTGCCCTTTCCAATACATTCTGGAGAGCCTTAGCTCAACAGAAAGAAAAACATAAAGAAGAAAAATATTTTTCTTTCCCTCAGACATTTACTTTTACTTTTTCCCTTGTGACTTGCATGAGTTAAAATTTCTTAAAAACATTTTTTAAAAAAAATGTGTATTTGTAGTATAATGCTTCTTCTAGTCTCCCTTCTTCCTCTAGGTCTTACATTCAGAGTTGGCCCCCAGAGTGTGGCTGATACTCTTGGGTTCTAGGAGTGAATCCTAAGGTGTCTTTGCTTCTTGCCCTACAGCTCACTATAATTCACAAATATCTTCCCATATGCTTTCTATATTGTCAGTTTCTTGCTATAATTAACTCTTAGCAAGGAAATTTGCTAAAATGACATAATGAGAACATTATTAATTGATAGACAATTAGGTGGAATAGTGAATAGAATACTGGGCCAAGAGTCAGGAAAACTGGCTTTTGATACTTATTTCCTGTGTAATAACCAGTTTTCAAAAAAATATATTCACAATACATTTTTAAATTTAATTTGCATGATTAACCTTTTTTATCTAATACTTTCTTAAATCTTGACAATCAATAAATGATAAATCAAGTCCTGATTTTGCCAATTTCTGAGGTGTAGATGCTCACACTGAAGATTTAACAATTAGAGTAAGTTTGAGCTGGCTTCAGCACCCTCCTGGATAATGGTAATTTTCAACTCTTAATTCTTAATGGCCTGAAAGTGCTTTCTTTTCTGTAGAGTCTTTGTATAGTTTCCTTTGGATGCAGTGTTTCTGCTGGACAAGGTATTCAACTAAATTCTCAGTTTCTGCACTTTTTCAAGGCCAACTTTCTTTTCTGTTTTCCAAAAAGAAGTTCCTCCTCTCAAAACTCTATCTTTCTCAAGTTCTCTTCTATCTGTATCTGTTTAAAGATACTCTACTCCTTCAATTGTGACTTGAGTTCTCTCAGCGGAGGAACTCAAACTTCCAGTTGCTGTTAGAGACCACAACATATAGTAGGGGAGGGGTGAAGAAGGGAAAGGGGAGGGGAAAAGGAACTGGAAATCTTTTCTAATCTTATAGGATTCCTTCCACAAATCTCTCAAACTTTTACCCTTCAGAAATTTTAAACTCTACCTCTAGAGATTAACTATTTAAAATCTTGTTTGTTCAATTGATTGCTCCTTTTGATTTTTGGTGAAAGAGGTGGTAACATGTCCTAAAGGGATAAAAGCATCAGTGCAGCTTATTAACATTTTGTTAACACCTTATGATTACATTCTGGATTTTCTGGCCTGGGAGGATAATCAAAGATCAATTTCCCTAAATAAGACAAAAAACTTACATTCTAGAAGAAGCATTTGCTTGTGGAACCTGGTTATCTCTCCTATGCTCTCTCTCTTTCTAACCTTCACCTCTAACTTTCCTGTCCCTACTTTCCAACTCTTCCCTAGCAAACAAAATCAAGCAGCAATATGGTACACAACTCCTCTACCTAAGAGAGTATGTCCTCGTGCTGTAGTGAGGACAGTGGGCCATCATTTATCCTAGAGGTATATATGCTTTCCTGTCAGGGGAAAATTCAAAATTAGACCCTATATTTAATTTCATGAGTCACTTTGACTCAATACTGAATATACAGTACTGAATTTCATTTTTGATTGATTTGATCTTTGAATTTTTCATTTTTCTATGACTACAGTCATAGAAATTTTGAACAATAAGAATCTTGTGTTCATTTTATATTTATTCTACTTATATTTGTTCTTTATTTTCTTACATATGTATATGTCTCCCCTGATATAATATAAAGTCTTCAAAAGCTGGGATCATTTTATTTTTTTTATCTTTCTATCTCCAGGATCTAGCATAGGGCCTGAAACATGGTAAGTGTTTAATAAATAATCACTGGTTGATCGATTATGGCATTTTTCTACCTTTTTCATATCCATTGAACTTTACCAGGGGAATCTTTATGCTAGAAACATCCGATGTTTTCTATCAAGGAACAACCTTAAATTTTTGAATTGTATGTATACTTCCTCAAACACAAACAGCCTACTCGATTCTTCTTGTCCAATTTGAGGCCCAGTTAAGTCCATATGCAGTGTCTTTCCAAGATAAACGTGTGTTTATGGATTAACTCATCGGGCTACCCATCCAACTATACGTTTCAATCGGATAATAGAAATTCTTCACCCATTGTTTTTTTTTTTCCTGTGTGGATTGTTAGATCTATCTCTTTTGAATGGTCATGTATCTCCTTGAAGATCTCTCAGTCTGGATCTTGATGTGGTAAGATCAATGTGAACTTCAAACTGAATATCTAAAAGAACTTATCATCTATAGGAAATCTCTCTTCTATTTGATCTCTGAAAAAAAATATCCTATATGACAGACATGAATACCTTTGGAGAGTATATATCTTCCTCTTTTGTACCTCATTTAATATCCCAAATCAGTTAATAAAGTAATCTCTGTAGTTGCAACTTATCAAAGAATTTTGTAGGCTTCTAACATACATATAGGAAACACTTTGTTGAAAGAGAACTTTTAAAGTTGTATTTTGATTTATCAAGTCAAATTCTTCTTTAAAAATTATGAATAAATAATAGATACAATAGAATCTTGTATGAATATAAGTGGGTAATACCTTGCAGAAAATTGTATGAAAATCTGTCTATTCCCCTCGTGGGTTTTCATCAAGGATACCCTAGATATGTGTGTAGATCATGCTTCTAAAGATTTTATGAAGATAAAAAATGTCATATAGGTCGGTAAAAATAATTATAGTAATAACTATAACTAATATTTATACAGAACAAATAAGTATATGAAGCACTTTACATGTATCATTTGATCAGTACTTATTGATGTCTTCCTGATCATCTTTTCAGTTAATAATAATTGCCTGTAACTTCCCCCACTCAATGAGTATTTTCCTCTTTTAGATATCTTGAAATCTGAAAAATCAGGATTTCAAATTTATGTCAACTTCAACACATATCTTTTGCACATTTTGTCCAACTTCTATTTCTATCTTTCTCTTACATTTTCACCTTTCATGATTTTGGTTGTGCTCCCACATACAGCATCATGGATTCTGAAGAGTTTGGTCCAAATCTAAAAATTCACCGATAATGAAAAATACTTAGTATAGAAATTGTGACAGATCTGTTCCATTTTTTTGTGCCTGTTGCTCTTCTTACAGTTTTATCTATAAATTCTTGTTCACAAAACTTTCTATAGATTATGGCTATACTCTGATTTCTGAGGCAAAATTGCTCATAATTTTCTATCATTTTCCACTGTTGTGTTACACAACTAGTTTTTATTTGAAAATGATGTCTTTGGGTGCTCAATTTCTTTGCCTGGCAAATAGATCCAGTGACTGGAAACTTTAGAAATTATTGCTTTACACCATCTAAATTTCAGTGAACAATGGTAATGGTTTGTTTTGATGACATTTCTCTCCCACCCCTTTTTTCATTACTACTGTGTCTGATGAGTTCAAGTTGTTGGATCTATCATAGTTATTGAGTATCTATTTGATGTCACCTACCATATAAAATTTGAATATATTTGTGTTCTCATCATTATGCATGTTCCCTACAATGGTCCAGATCAAAACCATTCATGTCTTACTCTCTTATCCATATCTTCCTGTATGGTCACTAAATGGAGCCCACCCAACTTAGTGGGAACTTTCTTTGCTTTCTTTTGCCATTTCAAAGATATCCATGGAACAGAAAGGCCATTCACTAGTTGTCCTTCACTTTTACCATTTAACCAACCTGTCTTTTTTTTTTTAATCAAGTCAACAAAAAATTTGTTATATGTGTACAATGTTCTAAGCACTGTGCTAAATGCCAGAGATACAAAGAAAGGCAAAAACAGTCCCTGCTCTTTAAGGAGTTCACAGTTTAATAAGGAGAGGCAAGATACAATCAGCTTTGTATATATCTATATCTATATCTATGCAGGATAAATTGGAAATAATCTCAGAGAGAAGATACTTAGCATTAAGAAGACCAAGAAAGGCTTCTTGCAGAAGGTAAAATTTTACCTGAGACCTGAAGTAAACTAGAGAAGTCAGGAGACAGAAGTGAGGAAGGACAATATTGTAGGCATGGGATATACATAGTGAAAAGGTACTCTTAAGAGATCTAATGTCTTGCCTGGTGAATAGCCAGAATCCATTGGATTATGGATTGTGTGGAAGGAAGCATAATATAAAAAGAAAAATAAGAAGAACTGGGTTATGAAAGCTTTAAAAACCAAATAAAGGATTTTATGTTTGGACTTGGAGGTAACAGGGAACCACTGGAATTTATGGAATGATACAGTTCTTTGTTAATATTCTTTACCCCAGTTGTTACCCTGGTTTCATTTTTCACATTACTGCTGGCTCATACCTACCATATGCCTTTTGGATGCTCTATAAGTAATGCTTATTTATCATTTATTGGAGACCAGTATTCCATAATTTGTAAAAAGATTAGTAGACTATTGACATGAAGCTTGATCTTTATTTTGGGGATGGACTTGTAGTCTTTAAATGATTTTTATAATTTACAAAAGACCACTGTTTGCAATTCTTTCTTCCTATTTAAATCTGGGTCCAACTTATTGTCCATTTGCAATATCTGTCCAAGATGGCCTCTGTAACAAATATTAGTGTATAAACTACAATTATTTTTATGCTGTTTTGTTTCATTTTGCAAATACTTACCAAGAGCACTACAATGGAAACTGTCCAATAAAATGATATTTCTGGTTGCTCCTATGAGCACAACAAAATCATCAACTCCTTTATTTATCTTTCCAACAAGAATCAATAAGCCATTCTTCCATTTAGTTCAAACTTTCTTGTGTCTTGGCAATTTGTTGTATTTGCTGTTGTTTTTGACAGAGAAAAAATATCAAGAATGGTACAATTCAATTATTCTTATCATATTTCTACTGGTTGGTCACTGGATCAGAATCTTGTATTTAAATATAGGGAGATTGGAGTTTTTCATTGGACAAAACAAAGTTCTCAAGTAATTTGGATTGCTACTGAGAGATATTCATAATGAAGACAGGAATTTAGGGTAGATAGGTATTATATAATACTTTTACTGTGGTTCAAGTTAATTTACTTAGTAAACCAGAGAAGATCTTGGGACTATCCAACCCTAAGTTACATCATTATCTATAACAAATATGCATATATGTAATACACAGACCATATATCCTTATATATGTGCATATATTCACACATATGTAGTTAAAATATAATACACACATATAGATATATATGATATATGAGCATAACAAATATTCTTTACAACAAGACATAGGGATTGATCCACAACATTTAAAAGAAAAGTCTTACTCTGGTTGTGGTTAGTTAGGCATGATGCTTATGACTAAAGATCAATCAACTTGCCTTTATTGGGGACAGGTTCTGGCCATTATACCCTTGCAGACTAGAGCTGAGATAGTTGACAGGAACTTTTAAAGAATAAACCATGAAGCTGGTAACAGAAAGCAGTACTTAGAAAATCCTAAACATCAAGCAACATTCAGCAGTCACTACCAAAGCCAACAGGGAAAGGGATGAAATGGAAGGAAATAAGTATTTATTAAGCACTAGTTGTATGCAGGCTAATCATTGTATTTTTCTCAGTTGGGAAAGGCTAAGCTAAAAATGCATACTCAATAGTCACCATGAATCTACCATGGAACAGTGAAGAAAGACATCAAATGGAGGTAGTATATCCACTGGGGAGAAGACCCAGGGAGACTAAATGAGGACATCACTAGGAAATACTGGTGGTCCCAGTGTTGGAGCAATATCCTCTCACATGTGTACCTTGGCCATATATCTTCCTTATAGGTATACTGTTTCTATATGATCCCCATGTGTGACCACTCTCTTCACTAATGATGTATGTATTTGAGTAAAGGTGTGTGCTAGATTTATGGGGGAATATTCACTGAAGCTTTTCTTATTATGATCCTATATTAAAGGAGCATTCCTATTCCAACCTCTGGTCCATCTACTCTTCTTGGTTTTTCCCTTGTAATCTATCCGTTTACTGTAGCCTGCCTATATCCACCTGAGATTATTGAGGAAATGATACCAGATTTGTTTTTGCCTTGGACTAATTTTTTCTTTCGACTAATTAAAGAAAAAGTTAACACACTGGTGAAGACTCATGATTTTGAGTAGTGGTGATTTCATAAAGTACTTTCAATTCAGAGTAGCTGTTCTGAGGGATCCATGTGTGAATAGAATATCCCAAGGGTGTAGAAAGTACCAAGAGTTAAGTTAGATTTGACAAATGGTCTAAAAATCATGTGATTCTGCCAGTGTCATTAGAAAAGCAGATGGGATAACAAGTAGAACTTGTAGTTTTTGTGGTTTTATGAGTTGTAATAGCTCAAGAATTCATCACCAAGTAGCCAATCTACTTACTAGTAATGAGCCTCTTGAAGCTTCCCGAGTTGCTGATCAGAAACCCAAGCAGTCTTTTGTCCAGATTATAATCAAGGTCTTTCCCATATGTCTGGACTCCTAATAGGCATAGCAGTAGAACTTTGTAGAGCGTTACCTCATATACTTCTTTGAAACTTATTGTTGTTATGGTTTTTCAGTCATTTACTGTCATGTCCTATTCTTTGTGACCCCATTTAGCTTTTCTTGATAGATCATTTCAGAATCTATTTGGTAGAATTAGAGAATTAACTATTTGGACTGAGTGTAGAATTGAATTGATTATTTCAATTGATATGATATCACAAATATAATATATGGATACATGTATATATGTATGTGTATCCCCATATTAACATATATCTATATGTGTGATAGACACAATCAAAGGATTCTCTTATTCTACTTTATTTCATGACAGTAAGAATGATCAGGACCATTAATAATGATAATAATTCCTTACATTTGGGCATACAACTTATCATTCTGAGATAATGTGAAAGAAAGTTTTTTGGGGAAAAAAATAAAAATATACCAAACCACAAATAATCTGCCATTATCCCTACTCCATCCTCATGGTTGCAAAGCCCTTATGGCTCATCTATGTAATCACATATTCTAACACGTATATATACTGACCATCATATTGTCTTGATTATTAGTGATTCATGTTCACGTTCCAGCTCTCACACTTGCCAGAATGCATAAACATGTTTGTGCTTCCCAAAATGTTAGCTCATGTGTTTCTTAGAATGTCCTGTTGTTGAATAAGAGGTAAGAGAATCACCCTATTCTCCCCTCCCCTCCCGTAATCACTATGTATACACATGCTCGCTTTTTCTGGCTTAGTGCATAGAGAGCACTGAACTTATAGTCAATAAACCTCAGTTCTAATCAAAACCCTGGAAAAATCATTTCATCTCTATAGCTCAATTTCCTCATCTGTGAAATGGGAATAATAATAACATCTACTTCATACGGTTGTCGTGAGGACCAAATGAAGTAACAATTTTAAAGTGCTTTGCAAACCTTCAAGCCATATATAAATGACAGGTATTAGCAATTGTAATGAGATTTTATTTTGTATGTTGTCAAGGCACGTGACTTGGAGGCTCCATAAGGGAGATGTCAGCGACCTGCTTCTGGGAGGAGACATTCTGAATTCCCTTTCCATGTGAGTAGGAATAACCTACTATTTTAATATTATTTATTATATCTATATTATAATATTTTATTGTTATATATTATATTTATTATTACTATTGATTATACTACTTCTTTATAGCTAGAAGAGGTTTTGTCTTTATAACTATCAGACTGGGACAGTCTCATTCTCTCCCTTTACAGGTTTATCCTAGGACATTGAAGAGCTTGTGGATCCACAGCATGGACACAATAAACTGAACTGACTGAAGAACTATTTTCTACTCTACTTTTTAAGTCCCATGACCCTGAGATAACAGGTCACTTGGAATTTTTACTCTGTGCATGATTTCAGGTAGAGTGTTGCTTCTCTCCCATCAGGAAAATCCTGAGAACCCAGCTTGCCTGGGACTTGTGCCCAAGAAAGGCTTTGGACTTGGAACTTGGCTTGACTAGGCTATATGGAAATTAAGTTAATCTGTGACCCTATTTCTCCTCCCCTCCCCAGAAACCAAACTGGTACAAGAGGGGATTATGGTTTCTAGGTGTCTAGGGTGTGTGCCACATTTATACTCTGTTCCAACTAAATTTTTGAAGGAAATATCCCTTTCTAAAAGCCAATCTAACTCTTAAGTGGTTAAATGGAACCATTCTAGAGGAGAACCCTTAAAATTGAGGTAATATAATTAATAGGGGTTGTTCCTAGCACCATATTTGATCTCTTCTCCACTCCCTCTTCCCCATCTCCCCCACTTAATTGCAGTTATACACATAGGCACCAAGCCTCCTCTCTGTCTTGTTGATGTAGTAAGAGCAAATGGAAAAGCAACCTACATTATTCAAAAAACAAAAAAAAATGACATGGTGTTAAATTTCAGCTTGGCCATTTCTAGTTCTATATGGCTTTGGATAAGTTGCATAACATCTCCCATGTTAGATCACGTAGTTCAGCTTCTTCATTTAATAGGCAAAATGGAGGCACATAGATAATAATGTAATTTGTCCAAAGCCAGGTTGTTTCTGACCCTGTTGAGAGATGATCTCTGTCTTTTCATATATATGCTATTGATAATTTCCAGAATGTGGCAGCAAATGGGATGGTGAGCAAAACAGCATCACTTAGAAGAGACTGAGAGGGTGGGCAGACTTTGAGCCATGGGATGCCCACCCAATATCACTTCTGATGCTTTATGTCTATCTCAACAAAATGGTGATTTTGGGCAATGGGTTTTAGAGACCGCACTACAAAAAGTGACCTTAACATTAGGAGGCCTTAGTTGATTTCCAACTCCTACCTACACATATTAGTTGTGTGATTCTGGAAAAGTAGCTCATTTAATTTCTTTTTTTTCCAGTTTTCTCATCTATAAAATGGGGTTAATAACATTTGCACCATTTACTTTACAGAATAAAAAAAGCACTTTGTAAATTCATATACTATGGAAGTATGAGTCTTGTGAGAATATGAGGATGAACCAGATAAACTTGAGTTTTAGCCATAGCTCTGCCATCTATTAGCTTTATTAATCTGATCAAATCACTTCATCTCAATGAACCTCAGCTTCTTAATTTATGTGGTATAGAATAAAGACCCCAAATTTAGAGTCAGAAGATCTGGGCTCATCCTGGGTAAGTTAATTTGGGGACTTAATTTGGGGACCCTGGTTTCCTCAATTGTAAAAGTGAAGAATCTGAACTAGATAATCTTTAAAATGCTTTTTTTTAGCTTTAAAATCCTATGCTCCTGTAAGCATATATATTTTCAAAGGAGTGTGCTAGTGGATCGTTAAATTTTCATTATGAGCATTTTCATCTTGGAAATCAGCAAAGATTACAAATTAGTATTTTATTTATTGTTTTATTGGTTATATAGACTTTAAAGAGTGATGGAGGGGCAGTTAGGTGTTACAGTAATTTAGAGCACTAGCCCTGGAGTCTGGAGGACTTTAATTCATATCTGATCTCAAATACTTGACATTTACTAGCTATGTCACTTTGGACAAGTCCCTTAAAAAGTGATAGAAAAAATGTTAATAATGGAAATTAAACTTTAAATTGTGGCTAATTAAATTAAAATTAAGCAAAAATAAAACCTTAACAAAATTAAAAAGCTTTTTTTCCCCTCCTGGAGAGCCAGTTGTTAAACCTTTCTCAGCATAGCCCCCACTTAAAAACCCCCTTCAGCTCTACCATTTTATAAATTTTAAGCATAAAATACTAGGCAAATTTTTTTGTTTATTTTTGTAAGTTGGGTGTCCTTCTACTGCCTTTTTTTGTCAAAACTCTAGAGATAAGCCATTGCCTAAGTCAGAAGCAGATTTTCTTGGGGAGTCAGGTGGAGATTTAACAAGCTGAAGGGTGTGAGAAAAGGAAGTCCAGCCATGTTCTCATAAAAGACCAGCCTTCCTCAGGACTGAAGCCAATCTAACCTGTATTTCAGATATTGAACAGAGGGGACATTTAATGGAGTAGGGAGTGACACAGTACCCCAGCCCTGTAAGCCAAGCAGTAATAACGCAATGTTAAAGAAAACTTCATGCATTACCATTCAGTGCCAGGCAAATACCTGATTGCCTGCTAGAGATGCATAATCATCATGGTGTGTGGAAGATAGCTTGGTATAGTAGACAGAACACTGGTTTTTAACACTTACTAGCTTGTAACCCTCAGACAAATGTTTCAGCCTTCATCTCTTTCGCTTATAAATTGAGAGAGCCAGACTAGGTGAAAGCCAAGTTTCCTTCCAGTTCTAAAATTTGAAGTCCCAGTTTCCCATTATTAGGGGTGTGTTTAGAGACTGTTGAATCGGTCTATTATAGAGTAGCACTGTTCCCAAAGATCCTTGGCTCCCTATTTGGCAGCTGAGCTCCAGTGCCTCTTTATTATGAATTCTACAGAGGCACACTCCGGCATCACGAGCTCCTTTTCTTCTCTGCACCTGATTGTACTGATGACCTGAATTCATCAGTCATTGTGATTAATCGGTGACATTTTGAAAATGCACTTATGGTTCCCTACTTGGTTTTGGCTTGGCAAATCAGTTGGATTTAAAAAATTCTTTACTAATACTGGGGCTCCATAAAACTTTAAACCTTAAGCTGCACAGGGCATCTGTTGTGGAGAAATGTCACCTGGCAAGACAGAGAGTGGTCCTATGTTTTGTCCATGTTAACAGCTGTGACTGGTAAGCTCATTTGGGGTGGATTTTTCCTAGATTTCCAGATGTTAGAAAATGTTTAGGGAAAAATCCACTATTGATGGAAGCATTTTGGGTAGATGTAGTGGTTTCAAATTTCCCAAGTCTTACTTATGTTCTGTAATATGTAATACCTGCTTACTCTGCTGATATACCACCTGAAGCAGAAGACAAGGTTTTTTTTTTTAAAATTCTTAATAAAAATCCACAGAAATTTACATACATATAGTGTGTGTGTGTATATGTCTCTCTGTGCATATATGTGTGTTCATATATATGCTCATATATATATACACAAAATGTGTCTATCTATTGATTGATAGACACATACATACACATATATATATATATATATATATATGTATATATTATATATATGCTCTAGTTGTTCAAATCTTAGGGAGGGGAGCTGGAGCTGTGAATCTATCAATATGGAGAACTCTTGTTGTAGAAACAGCTTCCATGGACATGATCAGCAACTTGTCTCTTGCTTATAGTCTTAGAGAGATGCCTGGAATAATCAGAACTTGTCACTTGTCCATGGGCACACACTAATGTACGTGTCAAAGGTAAAACTTGAATTTAGGTCTGCTTAACTCCAAGACAAGTACTCTATTTACTGTTTCTCTCTTCCTCTTCTTCTTCCTCTCTCTGTCTCTGTCTGTTTCTCTTTGTGTGTCTCTTTCTTTCTCTCTCTTTTTCTCTTTGTCCCTTTCTGTTTCTGTCTCCACCTCTTTCTCTGTCTCTTTCTGTTTCTCTCTTTGTCTCTCTCTCTTTGTCTTTTTCTCTGTGTCCCTTTCTGTTTCTGTTTCCACCTCTTTCTCTTTCTCTTTCTGTTTCTCTCTCTGTCTCTGTCTCTCTCTCTTTTTCCCTGTCCCTTTCTGTTTCTCTCTCCACATCTTTCTCTGTCTCTTTCTGTTTCTCTTTTTCTCTGTGTCCCCTTCTGTTTCTATCTCCACATCTTTCTCTTTGTTTCTCTTTCTCTGTCTCTCTATCTCTTTCTGTTTCTCTCTTTCTCTCTGGGTCTCTTTATGTTTTTCTGTGTGTATTTTTTCTGTGTGTCTCTCTACCTCTATCTCTCTCTGTCCCTCTGTATCTCTCCCTCTCTTCCTTCTCTTCTTTGCCTTCTCTCCTCCTTCCTTTATCCCTCCTTTTCCTCCTATCCTTCTTCTCTCTCCTATCTTTCCTCTCTCCTTCCACCATCCCACCTCCTCCACTACAAGAATTAGGAAAATTTCCTCTTGTAAATGATGGATAATGCCTAATTGAGAGTGAGGGGAGTTGACTGGGGGTACCTCCAAATAAGAACTAGAGTGATAATGTCTATGTGTAAAATGTTTCCTAAAAAACGAGCACGAAGGAAGATTATTCACTACATAATAAGCCCAGGCCCTTCTTGACCTCCCTGATCCTTGCTCCCTGTATCTCTTGGACATAATTAGAAGTCTTCAAGAATTTGAGGTACAATGTATATGTTTAGCTTGGAGTAGTTACAAGGGAAGTTCTGGGAGCAGAAAGATCTACTGGCTTGTGATTCCTCTCCCTGCTTCTCTCCTCTGTGTCCCCCTCCCCCTTCTTCTTTTCCTTTGATTAGAAAATAATTAGCAGAAGCTATTAAGGGCTGGCAGCAGGCGGCTGTTGGAGCAGGCAGCTGATCTCCATTCGGCGCCTGCCCGGGCAGGGAAAGGTGATGGCACCGTCTGCAAGGGAGGGGAGGCGGAGGACGGTGGGCTGCCCACCTGGCAAATTTATGTCTTTCACCTCTAGAACTTCAATTCAAGTGCAGCATGAGGTTGTAAGCGAAATGAATTTATTGGTGTCAGCTCATTCCCTAATGGGCCACAGTTCACGTCACAAAATGAGCGCGGATCATTTGTCATGATCGCCAAGCCTCTTCTCTCGGGCACCCCTAGGATGGTGCTGGGCACAGGACCTGGCCCACCCCTCGGCCCAATTCATTAGGAGAGGAATCCCTCTCCTCACCCTGCAGCAAAGAAAACATCAGCAGCCACTGAAAGCCTCGTCCCTCAGCCCCTCCTTTCCCTAACCCTGTCATGAACTCGTGTGTGTGTGTGTGTGTGTGTGTGTGTGTGTGTGTGTGAAGTTTGGGTGCAGCTGGCCTAATGTTAATGAAAAGCAGGCTTGCTTCCCACCCTGAAGCCCCCCCCCACATACACCCTCCTTGTTCCTCCTTAGGCAGCCGCCGAGATAAACTCTAACTGCGTGTCAGATCATTGATGGCCAACTCATCAGGAAAACAAAATTATCAGGGTATAACAGAGGCAGCAGACCGTATCTGCATTTGGGCCATAAAATAACATAACCAGATGACCCTTTCATTTACTGAAGGGGAATCCAGCTGGAAACACCAGAGGGGTCTTGAAAGAGCTCCAGCAAGCCCTGTCCCCCCACTTAAGCTCCTAACCACTTTTTGTCCTATTTTATTTTATTTTTCTTCCTCTATTTCAATATTCTCTAGGCTGAGGCCTTCAGAACACTATATCCATTACCTCACAGACTGGGAGACAGTGACAATGAAATGTCCCCAGAAGGTTTTCTAAACCAAAAAATGAGGAGGAAGGGAAAAACCCACCACCAACAACACATAGCGGTTTTATAAAGAAAATTCAGCCAACCTATCTTTGTCAGATAACAGCAACAGAAAGTCCATTAAATATGGGGCTGCTGAAGCTGTCTCCATAACTCACAGAGAAACGTTTACTCTAATTGTATCAAAGGGATGTTTTGTAACAACTCAGAAATCAAAGAAGTCTTTAAGGGACCTTTAAAACAACTTATTTTGAGGCTGGAGGGTCGACGAAAGCGGGGGAGCTGATGTAGCAATAACACAACTATTTTGTCCTTGCCTGGCGCCAACAGTTTTATGCTCTAGTCACCAAGTTGTAAAAGCACAAGATTTATTCCTAAAAGACAGCTTAGAGATCATCTCCTCCAAATCTCTCATTTTTACAAATAAGGAAACCAAGGCCCAAAGATCAGAGGAATCTTGCTCCAGGTCATCCATCCCACAGGTGCAGAAACAAGCACAGAAAAGTTGTGACAGGTCCACATTTGTGTTCTCACCTCCTAGCACAGTGTCTGGCATTTAGTGGTGCATAATAAATGTTGACTTACTGAAAAGCAAACCAAAAACCAAAAATATTCCTAACCATGAGTCATAGGACACAAGGCAAAAATTTGTGTATCCTCAAACCCAACTCGGCACAGGACTGCCCAGATTTTGCTTACTGTCTGGAAGTTTTTTCCCTACACCCCTTTTATCTCCTTTTTTATGCTTTATTTTTCATTTTCCCCCATTAAAATGTAAGCTTTTTGAAGCCTGAAATTATCTTTTTTGTTTGTTTATTTGCATTTTAGTTAGTCAATAAACATTTATTAAGCACCCACTACACACCAAACACTGTTCTAAGGGACTGAAAGACAAAAAGAGGCAACAAGCGTTTGTTATATTTGTGTTTCAGCTCTTAGGATAGTGCTTGGAATATAGTGACTCATTAATAAGTGTTTTATCTCTCATTATGTGTGTCCAGGCCTGAGATTCAAACAATCCTGTGGAGTAGTCCAGGGAAATGAGATAAGGGCACATGCTTCATTACTTGAGAGAGTCAGGATCAGAACTCTAGAAGTACATGTTATAGGCATTATTATTCCCATTTTAAAGATGAGAAAATTGAGGTCAAGCATTCTGTCCAGGGTCACATTGTGAGATGGAATTTATATCCAGGACTTCCTGACTGCTGATGCTACCCACTTTCCCTCACTATAATTAGACTTTTTAGTAAGTCATTATAGAAGGAGACACTGTAGTCCAGTCTCCAAAGCTAGGTGCATGACCATTGTAAATTGGTAGGACTGTTGCTCATCATCTATTTTTTTCTTTTCTTTCTTTCTTTTTTTCTGTCTTCCTTCCTTCCTTCCTTTCTTTCTTTCTTAGGCAACTGGGGTTAAGTGACTTGCCCAGGGTCACACAACTAGGAAGTGTTAAGTGTCTGAGACCAGATTTGAACTTAGGTTTTCCTGATTTCAGGACTGGTGCTCCTTCCACTTCACCATCTAGCTGCCCCTCATCCTCTATTTTCAAAGAGGATCAATGACATCAAGGGGTGATGTCTTGACTTGCAGGTAAATGGGAGATAAGGGAGACAGAAGAGCCCCAAATCACCAACCTCACTGTGGCAGGACAAAAGTCAGGACAGAGACAACTAGGTGGCACAGTGGATAGAGTACCAGCCCTGAATCCAGGAGGATCTGAGTTCAAATCTGGCTTCAGACACTTGATACAAGCTGTATGACCTTGGGCAAGTCATTTAACTTGGATTGTCTCTTAAAAACAAAGTGAGGAGAACTGGTGATGATCTTGGAGGCTTTGATGTCTGACAGAGCTCTAGTTCTCACAGTGGCTACTCCAGCTGCCTTCATGGCTGTTGGAACAAATTGTTTTTATCTGCCCATTCCACTGGTGGAAGTCTTCACAAACTCGGGGTGAACATCCCTCTAACTCATGGAAGGGTTTGAGACCTGTCAGTTACCCTCAACCTGGTTGAGCCCAACGGGGGAGATGGTTTTACTGGAATATGGTGTTGTGCAAACTGCAGCTTCTTGGAGCTAAAAGTGAGAGTTGGTGAGAAGTGGATGCAAAGATGGATAAGAAGCCCTGAGCTTAACAAGTCCTACCAGAGGTGCTAATCCTTCTGGAAGCCCCCATGTACCCCAAATTGGCAGTATTAATCTAAGTACAATAAAATGACAAGTGCACCCCACGAAGGGTATAAATCCTGACACTAATTTAGAAGACCTAGTCCAGATTGGACTGACTTACTGATTGTGTCACTGTAGGTAAATTGCTTCTACTATCTGAAAAACAAGGGATAATAGTACCAGGCCTGCCTATCTGTTGGGATGCTACAATGAAAGCATTATACAAAGTATAATCAATGAGAGATATGTTTTATTGTAACAATAATCTGGCCCTACTCCAGTATTCTCTCTCCAAGCTGGATTTTAGACTTCTGATTCATCTCTTGCACACAGCTGAGGCGATGGATGAGGAATCCCAGCCTCTCCTCCTTGAGCTTAGCAAATGATGCAAAAAGGATTCCATTTCTGAGTGATGAATTTTACATTCTCTCAGTTGGAAGTCCTGGTGTTCCCACTATTCTTAGAATTGCACTGATCCCTTAGAGACTCCCAAGATAAATGTTGCCCACTAACAGCTGCATCATTGCTGTTATTATCATAATGATCAGCATTATTCTGGGGATGGTGCTGTATTGTGCTGAGTATGAGGGTATTTTGACACATTTTCCAATTGAAAAGAAATTTGGGGAGGCAACATGGTAAAATGACAAGAATTCAGGATTGAGAATGAGAGGATCTGGGTTAAAATATAAGTTCCACTACTTTTTTTTCTTGTGTGATCTTAGGCAAATCACTTAAATATTCTGGGACTGTTTCCACATTTGTGAAATAAGGGATTTGGGGTAGATATACATTTTGTAGAATGATCAAATGTTAGATTTAGAAGGATCTTAGGGATCACATGATCCAATTTCCTTATTATTTTACAGGTGGGGACACTGGTCTATGAAAATGAGATGATTTTTCCGAGGTCATGTGCCTCATTAGCATCAGAGGCAGGATCAGAATCTGTGTCTTCTGCCTTAGAGCACATTGCTTTTATCACCATGCTAGTGCTACTGGTTTGGCAAGTTCCTTAAGAGCATACTTTGGTAACTGGAGTGAAGCTTTCTTCTTTACACACAACTAGGACTAGTTTTGAACAAAAGTAAAATGAACAACTGTTTATTTGTTATTATTTCACGCCACTAGGAATATTTCTTCCCTTCTGCTTCCATAGCATTCTAGCTCTCTTCTGTCTGGAATTCATTACTCATTGATTCCACAAGTATTTATTAAATGAGGCAGCCTGGTATAAAGAGAAGAACTTCACTTTGTAGTTAAAGGGCTGGTCTTCACAGCTTACCTCTGACAATCACAACCTGTATTATCTTGGGCAAGTAATTAATTTCCTTGAACCTTAGTTTCTTCATCTTTGAAATGAAAAGGTTGGACCCATCGGTCTCTAACATATAAGTTATAGGTATACAATCCTATGATCTTTAATTCCACAATTATAAATTTATTACTTTAACTTAAGAATTTTTCCTGTATTAAAATACAAAATCCCTGAAACAGAAATCACATTAAGTTTCATCAGTCATTTACAACTTTATGTGAATGGATTTATAGGCAGACAGAGGGTATGAAAATAACTAAGCACTGAAGGTGTGGAAATTATGGATAACACTGAGATGGGAAAGGGATTCAGGAGAAACTTTATTGGTCTTGAAAGTAAGTGTGGCCTACTTTAAAATTCTGTTCCAAATTTAGAAATGCCAACATAAACTACCCATTCTTCTAAACTTTTCCAATCCAACTAGTCAGTTTAGAAGGAAGAAAACAAGCATGTATTAATCACTATGTGTCCTGCAGTATGCTAAGTACTTTTGAAATATTATCTCATTTGATTTTTATGATAGTTTGGGGAGGTAACTGCTATGATTATTTCTACTTTACAAGTGAGGAAACTGAAGCAGAGACTAAAGTGACTGGCCCAGTGTCTGAGTTGAATTTGAACTCAGGACTTCCTGACTACAGACCTTGGCTGCTTCTAATCAAATATGAAGGTATATTTTTAGGACCTTTTAAATACTTGCCACTAGATTTCATGGGAGACACTGAAGAAATATGAAACATGGTCACTAAATTTGTCCAGTTACTTTAAGGAATAGAAGCAGAGTCACAGGTTTCTTTAATCTGACTTTTTAGGGTTATGTAGATTATAAGAATAAATGGGCTAAGTAGCTCCACAATGCTCTCAATTTCTCAACTGTGTTTCCTGATCTTCTACAATACTGGATGAGAATTCCAGGAAAACAAGCATTGTCTGGAACTATGTCTAGACCTCAGTAAAGAGATAGGGAGTATTGATGTTTACACTCAGTATCCTCAAGGAAGCTTTAGCCTTAAAAAAAATGCACTAACCTGATGTACAATAAAACCCAGGCACCTTTGGAGTACACCAATTGTTAATTAGCAAGATGGATAAGGAGGCATTTAGGGATTGGTAGAATTCCTTTGTGGCACAGGGGATTTATTTGTAGATCTCTCTGTCATTCTCATTATGATGATGAAGGAAGGAATGAGTGTAGCCAGACCTTAAATAGCTTTCAGACTATTTGGAGGGAGGAGTGTGTGTGTGTGTGTGTGTGTGTGTGTGTGTGTGTGTGTGTGTGTGTG
>JAJPUD010003513.1:36465-91971 GCA_023553655.1 Myrmecobius fasciatus
GTGTGTGTGTGTGTGTGTGTGTGTGTGTGTGTGTGTGTGTGTGTGTGATAAAATACATGAAATAATATCCAATCAGTTCAAATTGTGGTAATTCTACCCCATAGCACCTCTCCCAATAGTTCAAACCTCAGTTCAGCCCCTTATTGTCTTGCCCAAACAATTATGATAATTTCCTAATTTGCCTCCTGCTTCCATCCTTTCCCCTCCTCAGTCCACAGCCTTATAAAGCAGCCAAAGTGTTATTCCTAAAGCATACATCTGACTTGTTCAAGACGGTTCAGTGACTCTCTTTTGCCCCAAGGATTAAATACAAATTCCTCTGTCTGGCACTTTTAACTGGGTTTACAACCTGGTTTCAATCTACCTTTCCAGACTTATCACACATGACTTTCCTTCATATTCTCTGCAGTATAGATAGACTGGTCTATCCTTTACAACAATTAATCTTGTAACTCCATGTCTTGGAGGCTGCCCCTCACAAGCCTAGAATTCACTCCTTCCTCACCTCCATCTCAGAAATCCTAGGACCTCCTTTAAAGCTTAATTTAAGTGCTCCCTTCCTTTCCTAATCCCTAGTTGCCAATGCCTGCCCCCTTCCTAAAATCATCTTTATATTTTGAATGAGTTGTATCTAGTTATGTCTATGCTGTTTTCTGTTGTAATATGTAAAATCCTTGAGGGCAGGGTCTGTTTATTTTCTCACAAGGTGCCTAGTGGGTACTACTTACACTTGTTGATTGACCAATTTTTGAATCAATGTTGAATTAACAAACATTTAAGTGCCCACAAGAGGCAGATACAATGCTAATCCTTGGTAATTGTTGTGGTTTGTTCTTTGTTTTGGAAGAGGTCCAGTGACATCATGGGGTAATTTCTTGATTTCCAAGTGAATTGTATTTAGTGAGACAGTTGCACAATTTCATCAGTCTTTCTCTTTCAGAGTCAGAAAAGTTCAGTGGCAAAAAAAAGTTGGGACATCGATGACCTTAATGTATCTTTGATGAGTGACCAAGTTCTAAACTTGCCTTAATGATCTGTCCGAACAAGTTGTTATCATCTGGTCATTCTACAGGTGGAAGTAAGTCTTCATATCCTTGGGGTAGACATCCCTCTTATTCACAGACAGGTTCTCGAGGTTTGTTGGTTACCCTTAACCTGAACATTGGGAATATAAATACAAATACTCAATATGTATACTCAATACTATACTCAATATGTAGTACAGACTTTTTATTAATGAGTTTTTGTTAATCCATTTGTGTTCGAGGGACTAAGCTGAAGTCTGATGATATACAATTAGGAAGCATAATGTAACTACTTTTCCAAAATTGCTTTAGGGTCAGTTTATCTTTTTTAAAATTTTTTACAGATTCAGCACTTTATTCACTGCACTAGCTAAGTTTCTCTTCTCATGGAACTTGCAGATTTATGGGAGAGACAACATGTAAATAACTATGTCCAAACAAGATATATACAGGAATTAATCAACAAAAAGAAGACCGTAGACCATGGCACCAGCAGTGTGACTTTAAGAAATAATAATAGGGGTCAGTTTATAATATGATATTTACTGTGGATTTTGAGTTCCACCCCAACATTGTCAGGTCTTGGACCTGACTAGTTGTCAGGAGATAACTGCTATGGTTATCTCTACTTTATAGTTGAGGAAACTAAAGCAGACAGAGGTTAAAGTGACTGACTCAGTATCTGAGTTGAATTGGGGATCAGGACTTCCTGACTACAGATCCTAATGGAACACCTAGCTGTTTCTAATCAAATATGAAGGTATATATGTTGAAGGTATGAACTTATTTTGGACTTAAGGGAAATTCCAAAGATTAAAGTCCAAGAGGATTTAAAAAAATAAGGAAGGCAGTTTGGTATATTGAAAAGAGCATCTTTACCCTGCAAAGAGCATTTCTGAGCAGAAACTCTGTTTGGTATTTTGAGAGAAATTGAAAGGTGCAAGACCAAGTTTTTGCAAAGAAAGGCAAATCAATTGTCATTATAGTAAGAGTTTGGGGTGACTCCAGGCAGCTACATTTCTCATAGTTGAAATATTGTAAATATTTAATGTCTGTTTATTATTTATTTTGTTAAAATATTGAACACATTCAATAGTTTAACACTTAATCATAAGTTATTTTAGTACACAGAAAAACAAGAGTACTTACTATTGAAAAAGAAGGTTTTCTGGTTCATTAAATTTCTAATATTTAATGAACTATGAAAGGGGCTCACACTAATTAACTAATGAGAGGGATTGAAAATTTATTAATGAGGAAAAAAATATCCAGGCATAACCTCTGGATTACTTTGGAGATAATCTTTTCTAAGATTAGATAAGAGAATAAGTTAAATGGCAGGTCCAGGACTGTTCCTACAAGTCAATATGGTAACTACATCTACCTTTCTACATACAGTCAGGCATATCAGGGATGCACATGAGCTGTTTGTTTGGTATCCATCACTCTTGCCATGTGAACAACCTATCTTGTTATTTGGTTGTTCATTTTTTTTTAATGTCATCCTTTATCCTGATAATTCTTCATAGCTCCTCATTTGTTATATGTCTCAATCTATCCACACCCGCAATCTGCCTTTCTGTTTTCTTTTGAGCAATTTAAATTTTTTCTGGAGACTAGCATTCCAAGATTTAAAGCTGTATAACAACACTGTAAGAATATTGGTGTTAAAAACATGAATCTTTTTTTTTTCTAGAAGTCTGAAGTTATTGGAAAAGCCTTGCAATCTAGTTTGCTCTCTTCCTATTTAATGTTAGGCTGTACCAATAATCAGTTTGAAATGTAGCTATGCTAATGAATGAACTCTATTTTTTGTCTATTTAAAATCAAGTTATAATCTAGACCAGGGCTTCTTAAACTTTTTTCACTTGTCCAAGAAACGTTTACATGACCCCAAGCATATATAAAATAGTTATATAAATCAAACATTTCCTGATAATAAATCATAATTTGCAACCCTCACATTCAATTATAAAACCCCACATAAGGTCATGAACCAGGCTGGAGTCTAGACAATAGGTATTATTCATCCACTTACATTTTTGTGTGGATGGTGTGATCGAATTTATTACAGATTTTTACAGATTACAGTCATTACAGATCTTATCCATGAAGCTTTGCAGTGTTTCTGGGTTTTGAAGCAATCAGCTTGTCATCTGCAAATAAGAGTATCTAGATGATTTTAGCATCTCTAAGGATTTCCTTTTTAATGTGGACTATGGACAGATTGTCTTCTGTCCTTTGGCTTTGGCTAGCATGATTTATACCTCACTTGATAGTCATATCAGAGATGTACAAAGTTATAGTTGTTGTTTTATCTTTCAAGAAATCTGGCAAAATTTTGATGTATGGATAAAAGACACATTGGAAACAGTTTTAAAAATGGATTTTTAACCTGGAATCCGTAAACTTTAAAAAAATTCTTAACTGCATTTCAATATAATTGATTTTCTCTGTAATCTCATGTATTTTATTTTATTGATTTTAAAACATTATTCTGAGAAAAGAATCCATAGGCTTTACCACAATGCCAAAGAGATCCACGACACAAAAGGAGGTTAAGGGACTGCTTTAGGGACTTTTGTTCTACTCAGTCAAATGCATTTTTGAAGAGTAAACAGTCATTAAGCACCATGAAATTTCATGTTCTCTTAATTTTTTTAAATAAAAATTCTTTTCGGTAAAAATGTGGCCAATGAACTGGTAGAGATGGGAAAAAATATAGCATATAATTTGTGAAAGCTTATCTGTTCCCTGCTAAAACCCCATTAAGGATGTCCTCTTTGTCTTTGTAAATTATTCTCATAAAATTTTTTTCATATTTGGGAAAGTAGGCATATAGATCAATCATTATTGATATTCCCATTTTATTCTTCTCCTTTTTGTGGTAATAATAAAGTCTGAGATTTTTCTGTACTTTTGTTATCATCCCGTTCTCCAGATACCTGATGACTGGATACCTTTAAAACCCTCACAAATTTTGTCACATCTCTCTTATCCATTTTATCTTCTGGGTACACATGGTCTAATTTAGCTGCTTTTTCTTTCTTTATTCTCTCAAGAGCCATTTCTACTTTTTCAATAAGTATATCTAGGACTGTGACTATCATGCCCTTGTTGGGGAAAAGAGTTTGTTACTATAAAGACAAAAATTGTATTTTTTTTTCCAATTTTTTTTTAAATTTGTTACTCTCCCAGTTTCCTTAGATGTCCCCAGGATGATTTTGCTTAGTTGGATCTTTCACCAGGCTTTCTTTCAATTGTTTTTGTCTGTTCCAGCTCCTCTCTCTTAAAAAGCTGATAATTTTCCATTATCTTTCTCTATAAGATTTTATAAGCAAATTAAATCCAGTTACATATCATTGTTCTATCTCTCTACTTGCCAGGTAAGTAGAATGTAAGCTCCTTCCCTGGCAGGAATTATCTCATTTTTGTATTTGTGTCCTGAGTACCCAGCTTTATAAATATATGTTGTGGATACTTAATAAATACAAGTGGATTGATTAAGGCAGCCTTTAGTTTCTTTTGCTGTTATTGTTGTTGTTATGGCAATTGACTTACATTAGTTAAACTTTTAAAACAAAGTATTATGATTTTAAAAGACAGTATTTAAAAGAAATATAACTGACCTTTCTTTATTGTCTAAAGCCCTTTTTCCCCCTGAGGCAATTAGGGCTAGTAACTTACCCAGGATCACTTAGCTAGGAAGTGTTAAGTGTCTGAGGCTAGATTTGAACTCAAGTCCTCTTGACTCTAGAGCTGGTGCTCTATCCACTACACCACCTAGCTGCCCCATAAAACCCATTTCTCAAAAAAGCATCAATAACTTTTTCTGAAAGCCACTTTTATTTTTAACATTTATTCCTCTGATTTTGTGCTAATTTTTATCTTTGATCTAACAAGTTATTCTTCTTGTTTTAATCAAGTAGCTTATTCAGAAATTATTCCCATATAAATTATTGGTCATTTCTTGTCTGATAAAGTATACTTAATTTCATTTTTGAATTGAAAATTCAATTTTGCCATGTTTAAGGCCTTCTTTACTTTATGAATGTATATTTTTACTTTACTCAATGACATTAGTCTTCTGTTTATTCTACAGGTCTTTTGACCAAATTTCACTTGAAATGGTATTTCTAGTTGCTTTTAGAAGCATAATAAAAGCAACTCTACCATTTTATTTACTTCTCTAAACAGAAACTGTGAACCATTTAAAAAATTTAATTTGAAACTCCTTTAATCAAGCAATCAACAAGCTTTTAGACTTCCCACCAAGACTGGGGTATTTTGCTTGCCACTTATTTGAAAAAAAAGTGACTTCTAACTGAAGGAGAAAATGCTGAACATGATGCAGTGCTGAGTACCTGCATAAAGAGTGGAGTTAATGTTAGAGCTTCTTGGGAGAAAAACAAATTTTAAGATACTCTTGAGGAGATAGACATGGAAAAACTTTGAAAGCTGCCTACAGGATCTCAATATATTCCTGACTTGCATCTGATTCCCAAAAGATATAGGAGAAAGAATTTCCCTTTGGATGAGATCAAGGCAACTCTCTTAGTCAAACTATGTTTCACAACTGTGTTTTTTTCCTAGCATATTTTAATCTCCATAATTCCTACAATTTCTTTTTGCTCATATAAATTGTTTTGTTCATTATTCACTATTAGTAAAGGACTTTTGTGTATCCAAAGTCCAAAATAAATTCTAATCTGATAAGATATGATGATACTAGGGTGAAACTTAAGACCATTACTTAAACTTTAAATATTATTTAAACAGATAAAATTGTTATAATTGATGTCAATGACTTTTTCTCCATCCTCCAATTTGGAGGGCATTAATAACTTGTTGGAGTTATTTGAATTGTATACTATGCCATTTCTTCTTGTTTTTATTTTTCCTTTTTTTTAAAAAATTAATTTTGATCTCTTCCCTAAAAGATTAGTAATCAGATAGCTGATTCAGGAATCATTCCCACATCACTCATGAAGCAATCCCTGTCTTGAAAATTTAACTGTTTTCATATATTGTGTTGTTATTCAGTGTCACCCTATTTGCCTTCTAATTCTTTTCTAGATGCAAATATTCATGATACACTAACTTGAAGCTTTTGGGTAGTATCTAAATCTTTAGAATTTTCTCATTTCTTCATCAAGATCTCTATTTCCATTTAAAAAAATCTTATTGTCCTTACCTGGTTCCAGTTTTTCGCTGAAGTCAGATAAGATCAAAGTATATGTTGACAGAATTTTTGAAGCTTTAGATCCTCTGCAGCAAATTTTGGTACATCAGTTTCAATTATTTTAATGGCAGTCTTTTTGTAAATACTTATCTTGAGTACTTCAATATGAGATGATCAAACGATTCATGAAATGATATTTCTTATTGCAGCTAGGTAGCATACTGCATAGAGAAGTAGTCCCAAAGCCAAGATGACTGATCCTCCTGAGTTCAAATCCAGCCTCAAACACTTAGTGGCTGTATGAACTTGGGCAAGTAATTTAACTCTACTTCAGTTCTCTCATCTGTAAAATGAACTGGAGAAGGAAATGGCAAACTATTCCAGTATCTTTGCCATGAAAACCCCAAATGCAGCCATGAAGTGTTGGACATTGCTGAAACAACTGAACAATAACCAAAAAAAATTCTTTCCTAGAGTAAAAGCTAATGAGATGGAGGGGGTCCAATACAACAAGTAGCAGAAGAACAATATTATCTAGAACTTTCTTTCGCTCATAGAAGAAAAGTCATGGTATAATGCTATGCTTTGCACATAGCAGGAAGTCAATAAATGTTTATTGATGGCTGTGATAGAATATGCTGGTACAGAACATAGGCATCCTTTGTACATCACAGAAGTTTGGAATTGCAAAGTAATCAGGAAAGCTGAATTATAGTGTCAGTGGCCCCTGAAATCTCCTCCCCCCCCAACCCCAATCACACTGAATATACCAGAAAATAGAGCTCCTTGGAGAGTCCAGCTCTTGCCCTTTGTAACCATATGTGGTGTCATGGTAACAAAACTCAAGGTCTTAGAAAACCTCCAAATGAGACTAGTTGACCTCGAGCAAACCACCTGTTTGTACTTCTGTTTCCCCATATCTATATGTCCCCCTACAAATATTAAAAATATTTTTTCCTTCCCTCCTTCCTTCCTTTTTTCTTCTCTTCTCAATGAAGACTGACCTCTGTGAGTTGTGCTATTGTGATCATTTACTATAAGAATGATTCTAAAAGAGAAGGAAAGTGTCATGGATTTGAGGTTGCAATGAGAGGGCACTATGGCACTCTATTTCTGAAACATAGCTACAGAAGAAAACAAACTCCTCAGAGGGCAGAAAAAGCATAAAGTGGAGCAATCAGATGATGAGCCAATATATAGTCAGTAAAGTTTAATTATCAGGTGGCATTGATGGCCCGTGACCCGTTTCTATATCCCTAAAAGATCAAGCTCTAGAAAATCACATTCATACTTTAGAAATTATTCTGAAGGGACTGCTGGGGAAATGCTACATTATTTATGTTCTCAGAGTGGGTAACCCAGATCATCTTCCTTTTGTATGGTATAACCATCTTTTTATTCTAAAAGGCATAATAGATCTGTCCAATGAGAATTAACTTTGAGTCCCACCTATTATAAAGTCAAATTTCATTCCTAAAATGAATGTTTTACTAAGCCCTAAGCATGTGACCTTTACATAATGGACTTTAGCCTTCTTAAAAACAGATAGGCATCATATTTGTATGTTGTATACTTTTTTTTTACTTTTTTTAAACTCAAAAATGAACAAAAAATACACAATACAGCATTTGCCCTGATGCCAGAGCTTCTCCTGCACTCAGGGTTCTGCTTTTTTTGTTTTCTAGGTAAGACTAACTCATGAGACAGTGCTGCAGTCCTCCTATGGAGTAGGAGTATATAAATACATACGAAGTACACAAATAAAAGTATAAAAAGTATACAAATATAAAAATTTCATGCATAATAGGTTCTCTGATCCTGGCTTCAATGAATCCCTTGCAAAATATCTTTAGCAAGTATCTTTAAGGTAAAGGTACTAATTAGGAACTTTCCTTTTCCCACCTTAGGCTCCCTGGTATTCTATTTTCATTACTTCCATTAGCACAAATTCATACAACCCATTGAATTGGAAGCCTAGGAGGACATTAATACCTGGTTAAAAAAATTGATGCATTTTTTGGGATTAATTTTTTAGAAAATCGTCTCAAATTCAAAAACAATTCATTAAACTTTTGAGATGAGAAGGAAGGAATAATGCCCTTTATTCATTAAAAAATGACTCATGTTTCATCTCCACTTGGACTGTGGATTTTTTCTAGCTAAGCTCCCAGAAAATCAATCTTGTGCAGATTTTAGGCAAACTTTTACCCCATGCTATCTGACTTAAATAAAGAAGTCCCACTTCATGGTGGCACAGTAAAATGTACGGTACAGCCAAAAGTAAACTTTGTAGTCAGACTACCTGAGATAAAATCCTTCTTTGCCACGTAGGACTGGTGTCACCCTGGACAAATCACTTTTCCTCTCTGGGCATCAGTTTCTGCATCTGTAAAATGAGAGGGGGTGGGCAAGTTAATCTCTAGAACTCCTTACAGGTTCATGTCTTTGATCCTACACCTAATGGATTTAGAACCATGGTCTGTTTTCCCTGAAATGAGGAGGTCAGAGAATACAAAAGACTTCAGTCTTTATCCATCTGAAATACAACCTATTATATAAAACAAGGAAAATGTCCTCCCTCCTCCTATTCAGGCAAGAACCTCCTTCTACATTTATATAGCACCTTAGAGTCATAAGACATTTAATTCTCATGCAATCCTGAGAAGAAGCAAGGAAAGATACAATTACCTTTATTTTTTTTAGGTGAGTCTCAAGGAAGTTAAGCCACATATATATGAGCTTGAACTTGAAAACAGGTCTTCTGAGTTTGGTTTTTGTCAGTGTGAGTAACATGACACAGGGCTGTTAGCCCTCTTATGGGGTAGAGGGATTTATCTCCCAAGTATATAGACATAACATTTTCAGGCAAATTAGAAGATCTAATGCTGGCTTCAAAAAATCACTTGCTAAAGGTACAAAAGTACCAATTTTGAGCTTTCCCTTCTGACCGTCAGGTACCCTATATTCCATTCACATCCCTGCCATTAGTCTAAGGCTCTTTTCCTTACTCTTAATTACCTTGATTTACCTTGACCTCTTCCATTTGAATATTATCAAAAGAGAAGGAAGAACAACAGAATTTGGGATTCTTGATCTCAATTAGTGTGAAATGTGCTCCATTGTACCTTCCTCCATTAAACATATTGTGTACCGACATTCTCCCTGGAAAATTAAAAAGGTGGGGGAGAGTTGAGAATAAGCAAAAATAATTTCACGTATTGACTGCCTGTGTTATGGGAGATGGGCAGGGTAAGACCTCACTGCCTTAAGCTCCATTTGCATATTGACACACTCTCCTATTGTTAATATTTGCATTGAATAAGTAATTTTCTAAGCTGACATTTTGCATCTAGTTAAATGCCAAAAAATCCTGAGAGATGTGGCATTGACCTGTAGCACTGACTGCTTTAGGAAGCTCGTTTTTGCTCAGACTGGAGAGTAAGGTGGCTAGCATTTATTTTCGCATTTGTGAAAATTTTCATCTCTGATCTTTTCTTTCTTAATGAAAAATTTCTTTTCTAAGTCTAATATTTTATTAAGGGTATATGGGCCAGGTATTTTCCTAGAATGAATTGTGCCTTTTGTTAAAGTATTCTTCTGAAGTCTGATTGTAGCCTGGAGATTCCTGGATTCTCAAAAGCTATACTAGCAGAGCATAAACTCTGACGTCTACTAAACAGAAATAATTATTTAACATAGGGCTGGTGGTGAAAAGTGTTTTGCTGTTCAAGAATTAGAAAGCTGGTCACTATGTGATGGGATTGTTTTAATCATTGACTCATGATACATGATACATGATATACTCTAACACACAGCTGAAGGACTAAAGAGGATCATGGAATCCCAAGTCTAGAGTTATAAGGGATATCAGAGAATGTCTACTTCAATCTCTCATTTTTACCTCCCTTTCTTCCTCCCGCCTTCCCTCCTTCCCTCCCTCTCTCCCTTCCTTCTTTCCTTCCTTCCTTCCTTCCTTCCTTCCTTCCTTCCTTCCTTCCTTCCTTCCTTCCTTCCTTCCTTCCCTCCCTGCCTCCCTCCCTTCCTTCCTTCCTTCCTTCCTTCCTTCCTTCCTTCCTTCCTTCCTTCCTTCCTTCCTTCCTTCCTTCCTTCCTTTTATTGTTTCATTCATTCTTTCTTTCTCTTTCTCTTTTTCTTTGTTTCTTTCTCTCATTTCTCTTATGAAAAATCAATAGCCTTTTATCTTCTCTTTGAACCAGTGCCTGGATAGTGGGTATCTTCCAGAGATGCAATAATTGTAGAGCAATCAGAGCTTTGTCCAGGACACTAATAGTAGGAATATACTATCAGAATTTCAACTTCTTTGGCAGTATAGAAACAACTGAGCTCAGCATCTAGTTAACAAGTATAATTTTCAGCCAGTCCTAGGGTATTTTTTTTACCTCAAATGTGACTTCTAATTGAGAAAATTGCTGAGATGTTGCCATGAGAGAAGAAGAGTTGGTCCCAGAACTGTTGCTTGAAAAACAATGTATAGTTTCTGGCATTCTTTAGTGAAGAGAAAGATACTTTGGAAGCTTCAGATATGTGGGGGATGATAATAGCTTCTCAAATGTCCTTTCTGATCAATATCCCTTGACATTTTGGAGACAAAATTTACTCTTGAATGAAATCTAGAAATCTCTGTTGGTTTTAGCTGAAATATTTGAGTCCTAATTGGAAGGCTTATTTGCTCCTGTGTATTTTCTTGTATATTCTAATCTGCAGAATTTTTTCAATTTCTGTTTGTTGTTTTCCTTGAATAAGTAGACTAATTTTCTACATTATATTTGTGAAAGTGTTTTGTGTAACCAGCATTGGTGGTAAACAGCCAAACTATTAACTGTAACTTAAAGGCTTTTCTTTCTGAACTTCATGATCAGCAATATTTGGGAGAGGGAAGATACAGTTCTAGTCCAATACCCTTTTGACAGATCATTTGTTTAAACATTTCCTAATTGATAGGTATACATTTGGTTTCCAGTTATTTGCTACATTAAAAAGAGCAAAGATAAAAATTTTTGAGTATGTACTTTTCCTTTCTTTGATCTCTTTGACCTCTGTGACTAATAGTGGTATCACTGAGTCAAAAAATTTTCATAGTGTAATAGCTTTTGGGATATAGTTCAAAATTGTTTCCTAAAATGACTGAAACTATTCACAGCTCAAACAACAGTGAATTAGTCATCCGGTCCTCTCACAGATCCTCCTACTATTGTCATTTTCCTTTTTTGTCATCTTCAGCAATATGATGTAAGATAGAACTGAAGAGTAGTTTTAATTTATCTTTCTCTTGTTATTAATATTTTGAAGCATTTGTATGTAGTTGTTGAGAACTCAGCTTTTTATTTGAGAATTGCATATTCATATCCATTTATTGGGAAAATAATTCTTGTTCTTACATATTTGCATCGACTCCTTATATATCCAGATAACATATTTTTATCATGAAATTTGTTGCAAAGATTATTTTTCCAGTTAGTTATTTCCCCTCTAATTCTAACCACATTGCTTTTATTTGTTCAAAATATTTGTGAATTTTGCATAATTAAAAACATCCATTTTATCTCATAAGATCTTTTCTATTTCTTATTTATTCAAAGACTCTTCTTCAAATAATAGTGGGGAAAGGCATTTTTTCAATCCCCTATAATTTGCTTATGGTATGACCATATCTTGGTTAAATATTCTTTTGGAGTATATTGTAGTATGGATGGTCTCAACATAATTTCTCTCAGATTGTTTTTTAATTTTTGTAGAAATTTTTGTTGTCCTTACTGTAGTTATTGCTCTTCTTGGGTATGTATAACACTATGCTACTCATCTACTTTGTTCTATTGTTTAATTTTTCTGCTTATTTAAAACAACTTACAAATAGTTACCTTACCAATTATAACTGTCCAGCTATGAGGAATTGATTCATTTTTATTTATTTTATTCTTTATTTAATAAAGAGAATTATGTAGTTTTATTTCTATAAGGCAGGCTTCCAGATATTTTATTTACTCTGTAGCAATTTTGGATTGAAATTAATTTTCTATATTTTTCTACTTGGTTTTGTTGGTAATATACCGAAAGATTGTTGATTTTGTGGATTTAATTTGAAACTTGATGTTTATTCTTTAAATTGTTAAATTTTAAAATTAATTTTCAATTTAATTTATAGGGTTTTCAAAATAAGCCATAATATCATCTGCAAAAAGATAATTTTGTTTATTTTATCAACTTTTTTTACTTGTTTTATTAATTTGGCTAGTATTTCTAAACTATATTAGTTTGAAAAGTGATTAAAAATGAAAAGGTAAAGACATGAGGATACATGGTCTCTAGAAATGCTGAAACATATGATTTAACTCTTTTCAGACATGGACTCCAATGTTATGGTTTGTAGAGAAAAACACCAATGCCCATTAAGGATGCATTTAACATTTTTGATTTTCTGCATTTTTATTAAATTTTTATGTTTTAGAAGAGGGGTTGGCAGACTATGTCCCATGTACCTAATCTTGTCTACTGCCATTTTAAAATATAGTCCTTAAGCAAAGAATGATTGTTCTATTTTTTTTTCCTGAGGCAATTGGGGTTAAGTGACTTGCCCAGGGTCACACAGCTGTTACGTGTCTGAGACCAGATTTGAACTCAGGTCCTCCTGACTTCTGGGCTGGTGCTCTATCCACTGCACCACCTACCTGCCTCTGATTGTTCTATTTTTAAGCTTTGGGTTTAACCCTTTGCCTTTAGTTTGTTAATCTGTCCCTTAGAACCTTCTCAGTTTTCATAAATACATCATTCACAATTGAGGAATATGTATGTTCTTTTCTATTCTCATTCAATAATCATCAGAGACCTAACTTTTCAAAAATTCTTTTCAGATTTTTAACTTTTTTCTTTTTTTATATATATTTTTATTAGATTTCTCTAGATCTGAAAGGGAGCATGTTGAGTCCTTAACTCTTATAGATATGCTGTTTATTTTTCCTTATAATTTATAAATTTTCTTTTAGGTACTTGGTTTCTACTCATTTAGTAAATATATGCTAGGTATTGATACCATTATTTATGGTGCCTTTAAGCAAATGTAGTTTCTTTTTTTTTTAAACTCTTTTTAAAAAACCATGCCATTTTTGCTGTTTTCTTACCTGAGATCAGGATTGCTACTTCTGTTTTTTTTCTTTTTTATACTTGTTTAAAGCATAATAAATGTTGCTATAGTCACCAATTTTGATTTCTTAAGAATTTTTGTGTTTTGCTTTCTAATTCATTCTTCTAGCCTCTATTTATTAGTGGATACATCTTGGTGTGGGATGTGATAGTTAATGTTTAACAATCAGTTCCCCAAAACAAAAGTGTATGCATGGCACATTTTTTGTTTTTATTTTGTTATTTTATATCACTTAATAAGTGTTAATTTATCACCACTTTTTTTATTACTTTCCTGTGTTGACAACCAATAAAACAACAAACCAAGCTCTGATTTATAGCTATTACTAATTTCTGAAGTGTAAATGCTTACTATGAAAATTTAAGCATCAGTTCTTGAAAGGACTCCAGTATATTCCAAAATACACCAGATATTCAAATTCATAGTTATTATTATTAATAATGTATTTCTCTCCATCACATCCTCTTATACTTTCCTCCTCTCCCCCATTTGCATTAAATTTTACTTGATTTTCCTGATTGCAGTGACATCATACTTCTACTCCTTCCCCCAAATATAAAAGGGATAACAGTATAGCATAGGGTTGGGCACATAGGAAACACTTAATAAATGCTTGTTTTATACCTGCCTCTCCCCCCCCCCCAACCCCTAACTTCCAGACATTTTATTAAGCTTGGAATCAGGAGAAATTGTCCTCTAAGAACTTACAACTCAACTCCATAAGTAATGCAAACTCAACAACCTAGAGATTCAGTGATGTTTATTTTGAATATCAGGGGGCCTTACATAAAGAAAGCTTCATATGAAAACCTTAACAGGAAGATTATTCTATTTACAAAAATATTTTCTGCCTAACAAAAGAATTCACTGCAGGGCCCTTTTCAAAAACCACGTCCTCTAGTCCTTTTAAAATAAATCATTTACATTTTGAGATCATTGTGCATCCTATTCTTTTGGTTCTACTCTCTTCACTTAATATCACTTCATACAAAGCTATTTACCTGCTTCTCTGAGCTCTTGATACTCACTGTTTCTTAATATTCCATTACATTCATAAACTTAACTAGTTCAGTCATTTACCAGTTTGTTTCCAGTTGGTTTTGCTTGTTTGTTTTTGATTCCACAAAAAAGTATTTCTGTGAATATTCTGATACATATATATATATATATAATCTTTCTTTCATTAGACTCCTTGGCATATATAGTCTGAGTGGGACTATTGAGTTAAAGAGTGTGAACAATTGAGTGACTTTCCTTACATATTCTTGATTCCATTCATTTTATATGAAAAGGAAACAGTGAGAGAGAAAAAGAGAAGAGAGGAGAGGGGAAAAGAGAGAGAAATAGAAAAAAGGAGAGAGGAAAGGTTGAAGAAGGAGAAAGGGAGGGAGAGAGAAATAGAGATACACTTAGAGAAGATAGAGACAGAAAAAAGGAGGAGGAGGATAAAAAAGAGGGAAAGAGACAGAAAGACAAAGACAGAAAGAAAGGGAGAGAGAGAAGAAGGGAGAAGGAGAGAGGGAGAGAGAATGAGAGACAGACAGACAGGGACAAATAGGGAAGATAGAGACAGAGAGAAGGGAAGAGAGAGAGAAGGAGGGAGGGGAGAGGAAAGAAAAGAAAGAGAGGTAGATAGGGATAGACAGAAAAGATGGAGACAGAGAGAAGGGGGAGGGGAGAAGTAAGGAGGGAAAGAGAGAGAGAAAGAGAAGGAGGGAGGGAGGGAGGAAGAGAGAGAGAGAGACAGAGAGAGACAGACAGACAGAGATACAGAGAGAGAGACAGAGAGACAGAGACAGAGACAGGGAGACAGACAGAGAGAAACAGGCTGAGACAGACAGAGAGAGAGGGGGAGAAAAATAGACAAAGAGAGAGAGACATAGAGACATAGAGACAGAGAGAGACAGAGAGAGAGACAGAGAGAGAGAAAAGAAAGAAGTAGAAAGAACAAGGAGAGGGATAAGGAGAGGGAGAGGAAGTGGGGAGAGATAAAGGGGGAAAGAGGGATAGAATAACTCATAGAGTCACATAGTTAGTGAATAAACTTAGGTCTCTGCTTCCCAGGTCAGAATTCTTTGCATTTACATGTATGTTTGCCTCCCTCTTTTTTATTGTCCATCACTAGATCAACAATAGAAGTGTATGTGGGGATGGGTGGGATAGGGTGGAGAACTTGCTTTGACTAAAGTAATAGATTATGACTAAAAATGAAATTAAATTAATTCAGTGTGATTAGCAATGACTAACAAGGCAGATGTCCCTACTTCTTCCCCTAATGCAAATCATAGCCAACTTATGACTTAGCAGGTAAATTCTAGGGAGTTTCCTAAGGCACATTGAGATCACTCACACACCTAGTAAATGTCAGTGGCAGGATCTCAACGTAGGTCTTCCTGAATCTAAGAATAAATTCTACCCACAATGTTATTATGCTGATATTACATTTTTAGGACAATATTCAATGATTTCAAGGAATGCTATTATACTCTGCAACTTATGTCACAGAATTTCAGAGCTGGAAGAAATTCAAGTGGCTCATGCAGTCAGTCCAAAAAAATAGATCCTCAGTACAGGAAATCTAACATTTAGATCTAACATTTCAACTCGCTTCTCCTGTGGGGCCTCCAATGAAAGCTAAGCTACCACTTCCCAAGGTAACCTGTTTTCCTTGGCGGTTATCCTAGTTGTTAGAAATTTTATTTTCTACTAACATCAAACCTAAATTTTCCTCTTCAGCTTCTACCCATTGCCCCTAGTTCTGTTTTCTGGGGCCAAACTAAATAAGACCGGACTTTTAAGTTCTTGAAGACAGATGAACATGTTCTCTCTGAGACTTTACAAAGCTAAAAATCCCCATTTCTTTCGATCTATTCTTATATGGAATAGACTCAAGGACTTTCTGCATATAATTTCAAAAGCAAGTTAAGTTCCTTAATATTTTTTCTACATCATCAATACCTTAAAGCTCTGCATCCCACTGTAGAAGCTCCCTTCATGAAGCAAATTGCAACGAATCTATATTATAGCCAAAGTACTGTCTAAGACTTGAGGATGTTCAATGCTTCCATAGCTTCGCTATTAAGTCCCAGAGGTAGGATTGAACATAGGTCTTCTTGATTCCAAATCCAAAAATCTATATATTGCCTAGCAGCTTCATCCTATTCTTAAGAATTTTAAATTGACAAATGGTAAAGAACTACGTCCTTGATAGAGTCAAAATCAAGCTCTCTCTGTAAATCCTTATTTTTTACATTCAGAACATTTCACAGTAGATCTAGTTTAAGAATTTGAATTTAGAGAAATCAAGGTGTTTGAATTAACTCAAATCAATGAATGCATATTGAGGGCCTCCTTTGTCTTTGGCATTTTGCCTGTTGCTGTGTTTAAAGTTAAATTTCTCCAAGCAACTTGGCAACACCTCTAACTGGCCCATTGTTTAATTCTATAGAATTTCTACACACAAAATTCCCATGGAGCTTGAAGGAGGACTGTGGCATTGGGCTGGAGATATGAGCCTCGGCAAGTCAAGGCCATTGCCAAACCAACTGTGGGAAATCCCCTTCACAATAGCCTCAACATGATGTAATTAAAATGTGAAATTTAACCTTCAAGAAAAGAGTTATCTTTCTCTACCCATTGAAGACTTTGTACACACACACACCACACATAACCCTTCCTTAAGGTTTTTCCTCTTTCTAGCCCTGGAAAGATTTAAGGTTTATATTTGAACTCTGGAATCAGTAACATTAAGTAGTCACAACTGCTGAAGAACTGAAAAATAAAGTTCTTACCACTAAAGTCCTTGGAGACATCAAATGGTTCAATGAATGTGGTTTTATTAATGGAAATGACACTAAAGAAGATTCATTACTGACTGCTTTGCTGTGACACCCTAAGGACCAGTGAGCCTTTCTTTCCACCTGACCTGCAACTAAAATCTCCTATACATTTTGTCTCCCTCTATTAGACTGTGAACTCCTTAGAAGATGCATCAGTCTAACTTTTCTGTGTCTCCAGTGCTTAGCATACGATTTTGCATGCAGTAAGAGCTTAATAAATGTTTTTTTTCATTCATTTTATTGATTTGAATAGATTGTAGAATTTGGCCTAAAACCCATGAAGCAGTTCAATTCTATTCTGAATGCATCAGAACTATAGTCCCTTCTCTGGGAGGAAAGGAGAAAGAAAAAAAGCAAGAAAGGAAAAAAAGAAGGGAAGAAAAGAAGGAAGGAAGCAAGGAAGGAAGGAATGAAGGAAAGTAGGAAGGAAAGGGGGGAGGAAGGAGGGAAGAAGGGAGAAAAAGGAGGAAAGGAGGAAGAAAGAAAAAGAAAGAAAAGAGGAAGGAGGGATGGAAAGAAGGAGGGAGGAGAAGGAAGAAGGAAAGAAATAAGAGAGAAAGGAAAGAAGGGAGAGAGAGGAGAGAGAAGCAAAAAGAAAATGTCAGAACATCTTTGTGTATTTTATTTTATATTTCATGAAAGCAGTACCTTCATAAAAAAGCAGATGTACTGAATCACATAAGGGTCTATCTAGACAGGAAGCTTTGCTGTAATTTAACCAGGTCACACCAAACATATTGTCATTCAGCCTGTTAAACTGTTTGAACTTAGAAGGAGTAACCCAGCAACCACAATCACCCTGTGCTATACTTGGATGATACAAATGCAACTCAAACAGAACCTCATAATTTTACAAGGTAACAAAAAATGGTTTTAAATGCTTTGCCTCAATATGACAATAAGTATTTGTGGTAGAAGAGTGTGGAAGTAGAAAAGTGCTGAATTCAGAAAATGACTTATGTATAGGAAATATAGAATAGTCACTCTTAACCATGATATACTTCAGTTACATGACACCTCTGGAAATTGTGTTTTGCTCTTAGACATATCACAAGAGATTATCTGGCTCTATTCCACTCCCTGTATATCTCACAAATTTTCTGTTTTGAAACAAAGAATTTGGAAGAACAAGCAAAGTGTAGTAAAATATCACAACTCAGGTTCAGACATCAGCAAATTAGAATTTTTATCATTTAGTTTTGTACCAATAGGCTAAAGAAATGAATAGTATAAATAAGTTTTCGAAGTACATAGGTATGTTTGAAAACAACACATTTTAATTTCAATTTCTTAACCAGGTAAGAACGCTTTTTGATTGGATCCAATCATCAAAAAGTATCATAAACCAGCCAGTATAGCTCCTTGAATCAAAGAAATTCTGTAAGAGACTGGGTCACATCGTAAGCAATATGTATAAAAAGAAGATAGAGCATCTAATTGTCACAACTGCTGAAGAACCAAGATACAAAGTTCTTTTACAGAATAGGAACAAGAGATTCTGAGGGTCTATATTTAGGAAGCTGAAGCAAGCATGGCATTTCAGGGCACCTTTGAGAAGCCAAGATGGACCTGCCATCTCAGGATAAAGAACCCAGTCTGAAGGAAGTACCAAGAAAATGTGAACTCTTTCCCCAAACACATCTTCCCCACTGGAGATATCTTTCTATCCCCATATTCATCTTTTTCTCTGTACCCTGCTCTTTTGTTACTCAAATGCTTCTACTAAACTGAATTTTGCCTCAGCCTCAACTTCAGGTGAGGAGAGAGTTTATCCTCTGCTGAGGTATTAGGAATTTTTCTACCTGAGGACTTAGAAGAATTGTGACTGAAATCAGAACTTTTAATTTAAACTCCCAAAGGCTGAAGAAAAAGGAACCAAATGGACTTTAGGGATTATTATATGCCACTGAAGTTTAAAATAAGCTAATTATTATAACAGGGTGATACAAAGTGAGAACAGAGTTCTTTTCAAGCACTTACATATGACAAATTTGCATGATAGATACAAATGATTCTTATTTGTTCATTAAAACTAGTCTATTGCAGTACTTGGCAACATTTTATTGGTTATTAATTCACATAACTGAAAGTACTTAAGATGAATAAAAATAATTTTGCTTTAAATATTCTAAAATCTAGGTCTTTTAATAATTTAAACTGGCCCCTCCCTTAATTAGCTCAAATTATTGAAATATGAATTTTAAGTTGAAATTCTGTTAGCATATTTACACGTAAAGCAACCACTCAATAAAATGTTTTCAAAATTTTAATTTTATTATTTTTAATATTAGTAAATATTTATTTATTTTTCTCTCATTTTCCAACTTAACAATGACAGAAAGAAAACTTTCATAAAACACACATAATGCAAAAGCAATTTCCTTCATTGGACATGTCTAAAAATGTATGTCTCATTTTATATGTTGACTGAGATGGAGAGTTGTGTGCTTCATCTTCAATCCTGTTGATTCAGTTTGTCACTGTGTTGATTAGAGTTCTAAAGTCTTGCAAAATTATTATTTTTAAAATAATTGTTATAATATTAATACTGTCATTATGTAAGTTCTTTTCTTTTTACTCTATTAGCTCATACAGTTTTTTTCTGTTTTCTCTGAAAATGTCCATTTCCTCATTTCTCATGTCAAAATAATTGAATATAATATTCTTCTAGGGCATGAGAAGATGCCTGAGATTGAGGAAGCAGTGAGTTAGAGGTTAGAAGTTGAAACACCATGCCCTATGGCAACTTCAGAACAGCAATTAATAATTTTGATATTCAGGGTAAGTAAGAAATGTCCTAAAATTATCTTTGCAATTCATGATGAAACAATAATATAAATCCCATATTATTCCCTCTGTTGAGGACATACATTTCTGGAAATAAAAGCTCCGTTGGTATGGATGGAACTCTTTTGTTTTTTTAGGATCAGAGAGGGTCTGAGTTTCAAGGAGATAGCATTATTATTATTATTTTTGCTAAGGCAATTGCAGTTAAGTGACTTGCCCAGGATCCCGCAGCTAGGAAGTATTGAGTGTCTGAGACCATATTTGAACTCAGGTCCTCCCGATTTCAGGGCTGGTGCTCTATCCCCTGCGCCATCTAGCTGTCCCGAGGTAACATTATTTTTGCTTTGCCTCAAGTAATAGCTGTCTGGAGGGTCAGTGAGAGCTCTAGTTTCAAGAAATGAGCAAACATTTCGTGTTTGGACTATTTTTCTTCTGGCCACCACTGATGCCCTCTTGACACATATGCAGTCTTGGGGAAAAATTTTGATAGGATTTAGTCAAATAAGAGCAAAGAGGAGATGGGATAGACTTTGGAGAGACAGAATTAAGAAGGCAAGATAGACTGTGGCTGCCACCACTTTGATGGCATATGGGGAACCATGAGATAAGAACTAGAGAATTACCTAATGAATGGTGAAATTCACGGGAATCTGTGATCATCTTGTAGATAACAAAGTGTTTCTATCCCTTCTTCCTTCCCTTTCTTTTCTAGAGAGCAGATGTCTAATCTGAAAATTTTTTGTTCATTAAGTTTGTTAATAATTTTAGATTTAATTAATACTTTAATGTAGCTTACCTTATATAAAAATATGTAGCTCATAAGTATACTTTATGTGCTTAATTATTTGTGACTATAACTTGTACAAGAGTGACTGGTTTTGGTATATAGACTAATATGAACATTGGTAAATCTGAATACTGACTGGGGATTTGGGATTGATTTTAAAGAAAATGATATTGATTTATTAATTTTTATATATGTGCCAAAGTAGGTAAAGCTGGATTTGGAGCTTTTTCCCTCTAGGCAAAAGTGGATTAGTCACCATTGCTTTTTGATAGAAGGGTTGCCTTGTCTAGTCCTACTGTATATACTCTATTGCTCCCCTGCTCCTTTTCCCCATGCATACTTGGAGAAATCTGTCTGTGGGGCAGAATTGAAGACAATGTTTAGAGAATTCATCTTGATGAGAAAAAAGGGAGTATCTGAATGACTGGCAATGCCCATCTACTAAGGGTAAGGACCAGAGGAAGGAGTGAGTAACACATCCTTTTGTTTTCACCTTTAATCAAAGAAAACATTCAAACCTAGTCAGTAAAAAAGGCTAAGAGTATAATTGAGACAAATTCAGTTGAACTTCATTGGCAATTAATTACTATGGTGGCTTCTACTGAATAAAGAGAAAGCTATGGTATAATGAAGAGAATTGAGTTTAGCTCTGGGAATCAATCAACAAGCATTTATTAAGGGATTACAATGTGCTAGAACCTAGGTATACAAAAACAAAATGTCCTCCAAGAGTTTTCTTTATAATGGGGAGACAATGATACGTATGGTGGTATATAAATGACCTGAAATAACTAATTTTTTTTTGGCTTTCTAATATGTATGCTTCTACTGATTGTAGGTTGACTCTGAACATCTCACATTGACCACCTTTAGTTAGCTTTTTGCTTGAGGGTTGGATTTTATGCCATATTTGTGTGTTTCAATGTTTTCTTTTGTTGTGTTTTTAATTCTGTGATTTGATTCTGTGTAATTTAATCCCTAATAGTGAAAGAGGCAGAGGAAGAAAATGACATGCATGAAGGAGAGGGAGAGGAAGAAATATGCAAAAGTTAGAGCTTTTAAAGAGCATACTTCAATGACTGTTAGAGACATCATAGTGGCTATTGGTATAGGGAAGTCAATGATCATTCAAGCTTCCAATGAAATGAAATCATTTGCACTGAAGTGAAAAGAAAAATAATAGTGAAAAACAAACAAACAAAATGCCAAGAACTGGCAACCTATTGATGTTAAAAAGAAGCCTCATAAATCCTATGAACATAAGCAAAGTGCTTTAGAGGGAGTTAACACCTGGGAGGTTATTATTAGTTTCTCAAAAGTGGAGCATTAAACTTTTTTAAAGTTTGAAGAACAAGTATAACAGCAAAAAGTTACTAATTCTTTATACAAAGAAAAAACGCTTTCTGTGAGTAATATAATAAAAAGATTGAAGTAATAATAAATGAGGAAAAGGTAATTTTTACTAATGAAAATTACTTTTTCATTTAAAACTATACCAAAACTGATGCCAGGTGAGTCCATAGTAGTGTATGAGTATTTTCAAGCTAGAAAACATCCAACCAAAAATGTTTTGGAGATTGTAAAAAAAATTTTTTTTATTTCCAGTGAGCTTGGGAATTTTATCCTCATTGAAGGAAAGATAGAATCTAAAACATGTGTATGTATATATGTGTGTGTGTTGATATACTGAGAATTGTTTTCCCAAGGAGAGATAGAATACTGAACATGACCTTGTACTATGTCACATTATGAAAGGAGAAGAAATTTCTCTAAGATATGGAGATAAACATGCTTCAAAGGCCTTGGGACATTGACTTTTTTAAACCCCACTGAAAATCAATGGGCTATTATCAAGGCTAGACTTGAAAGGATAGACTGTTTTTCAAAAATATACTTAATGTCCAACATGCTAGGATTGAAGCATACTTTATTTTTTTCTGTCTGTGTTTTCTTTTGCAACATGACTGATAATGGAAATATGTTTTGCATCACTTCACACATATAACTGATGTCAAATGACTTATTTTCTCAAAAAGTGGGGGAAATAATTTTGAACTCACAATTTAAAAAAGAATGTTAAAAATCTACATATAATTGGTAATATTTAACAAAATAAATAAAAATATATTTTAAAAACAGGGGAGACCAAACAAAGTAAATATATAGTACATAGTAAATATAATAAACACATATAAAAAGTGAATAATGAAATATTATTATCAAAAGGAAAGTATATTTAAAAATCTTTCTTGAAGATGTAAAAAGTTATAGGTCAATTTTTTTACTTCATCCCAGATAATTCATACAACATTGTATATAATTATGTACATGATATATACAAAATTTTAAAAAAGTATTGGAAAGGAGTGAGCTAGCAGTTGGGGAATCAGGAAGGGCTTCAAGTGTAAAGTAATATTTGAAATTTCTTGAAAGAAATGAAAGATTACAAGACATATCGGTGAAAAGAGTGCAGTGGGAATAGTCAATGCAAAGACACATAGATGGGAGATAGGAATGCTGGAGATATAAAGCCTCCAGAAAGCCAGAATGGCAGGATTGTAGAGTATGTGAAAAATAGAAACATTTAAGAAGTTTGGAAGGGGTGGAAAGAAATAGGTTTTGAAGAAATTTGAATGTCAAACAATGGACTAAAACCTTTTCCCCTGGTTACCATGACGATGTTTGTTGCTGAATGCAGAACCTCCTGATCTAAGTGGCCTTCATTTGAAATTTGTCTTGTGTTTGATGCCATGATCTGCCCACCTATTTATTCTTGTTTTTTGGAACTTTCTCCCAATGGTTTATTTTGCTCTTACATATCTGGACAAAATTGAGCTAGAAGAAGAGATTAGATTAGATTGTCTTTTAAAAATTGCAGTTCTTTTGATAATCCCAAACCCTACTCCCTGGAACAAAAGTCCATCTTAAAAATACTAATATTCTTGTAGTGGTGCTGTCTGTGAGCTATGGAACATAATAGTTTTCTGAAAAATTGAAGTCAATTCCCAGGTATACAGTGCTCTCGTGCTATCTATCTTCTGTCTACCCAAAGTGCCCCTTTCTGATATACTTTTCAAGCTTCCTTTTCTTCAGTATTTCATGTCTCCATATTGTTCTCCTTCACCCAATAGTTATCTCTTCACTCCTGATGCCCTCCTTACTCCAAACTCAACCAATACATACTTCAATGTCTTTTATTTTTAATAATATTTTCCCCCAATTATATATATATATATATAATTTTAGTATTCATTTTTACAAGATTTTCATTTCCAAATTTTTCTACTTCCCTGTCTTGCTTCCCCTCTTCCTAAAAGTGGTAGCAATTTGATATAGGTTACATATACATATGTGTGTATATATATGTATGTATACATACATGTATATGTGCACACACATACACACAATCATATAAAACTTATTTCCATAGTAGTCACAATCATGAAAAAAAGAAATAGGCTCAAAGGGAGAAAACATAGAAAAGAAATAAAATTAGTAAAAAAAAGTATGATCTGATCTGCTTTCAAGAATCCATCAGTTCTTTGTCTAGATGTAACTAACATTTTCTATCATGAGCCCTTTGTAACATCTTGGATTATTGTGTTTCTAAGAAGAGGTAAATCATTCATAATGATGATCAATTATGTTGCTGTATATTGTGTACAATATTGTGTATGTACAATATCATACATATTGTGTATATGCTTTCCTGGTTTTTCACTCTGCATCTGTTCATACAAGCCTTTCCATGTTTTTCAGAAATCTTCCTGCTCACCATTTCTTATTGCACAATAGTATTCCATTACATTGATATACCACAACTTGTTCAGACATTTCCTAACTGATGGATATATTTTCAATTTCTTATATTTTGCCACCACAAAAAGAACTCCTATGAATCCCATCCATACTTTTAAGAAGGAAAGTAATTAAATTAAACTTATTTACACTTATGTATGAATTACTAATGGATTCCTTAATTATCACACTAGTATATGAATAATTTAAATGAATCTTCAGTTGGTAGGATTTCAGGTAGTACTGGGGGAGATAATTTTAGTATTATGCCTTCAGAGGTATCCCTTAATTTATTACATTTCCTATTGGTTTAGGTGTAAAGTCCTTGGCCTTGAGAGGAGTAGGAAGAAAAGAATCTTTTTCACTTGTTCCCTTATCTCTATGACTGCAATAGTATATATTCTTAGGGCCAAGAGAAAAGAATTACTCTTAAAAACTATCTTCTCATGAAATATAATGTTATTACAAAATTACTTAAATAAGAGGTACAATCTATATTTGGGGAGAAGATGCTCCTTTTGGCAAAGCTAACCCCTCCTTGTTGTTGTTTAGTCTTTCAGTTAGTTGTGTCCAACTCCTTCTGATCTTGTGGATCCTATTGTGATAAAAGATACAAGATACAAGATACAATGCCATTTTCTTCTCCAGTGGATGAAGAAAAAGGAATGTTAAATGACTTGTCACACAGTCACACAGCTAGTAAGTGTCCAAGGCTGGATTTAAACTCAAATCTTCCTGACTTCAGGTCCAGCACTCTACCCACAAGCAATGACTAAACCCAGAACTTAGGCTTCATTAACTTGGCTTCCCCATGCTCAATTGAGATGACCAACCCAGATTGATGTCAAGGAAGGCCAGAGAAATCTTAACTGTAATATCCCTCTATTCCTCATAGGGAATACTAGGAGCAATAATTAGGAGGAGGGCATGAGAGAAGAGAGGGAAAGAATTTATATAGCACCTACTATGTACCAGGCATTGCTCTAAGTACTTTTGATCCTAATAAGAACCTGCAAAGAAAGCTGCCCAGGATCACACAATTAGTAAGTGTCTTGAGCTAAAGCTAAATTTGAATTCAAATCATCTTGACTCTAGGCTCAAGTCTATGTTTTCATCAATTTAGGTATTCTACTGCCCAGGATACCAAAACTCCTCTAAAACTTACTATCTCTGAGAACTCCTACCTTTAACAAGTGCTACTCTTGTAGTCAATTATCTGGTGAGCCTCTCCATCTACAGCTAGGCTGGTCCTTAGATAATATAAGCAGGCTCAAGCAACAGCAGGCTCATATGCAGAGCTTTTTTAGCTTGATAAGACTAGTCAGAACTTGCTCTCCCCCAGGATATCTATCAGGGATCCAGGGTCCCTTCACATACCACAATGAAGTATGGGAGGGAAAACTGAAAAAAAGGGTTTGAATGAATATCCTTGGGGGAAAAGAGTCTTTTAAATATTCAGATGAAGCATGAAATCCCATGAGAATAATGATGGTGATGATGTCTGGTAATTTCTGGCCACCAAAGAAGGAATCATGAAGTTCCCTCCCCTCTGGCTTCCCTGAGGTTTCTCAGGAACCTTTTGGAACTGCAGAGAACTTTGTTGTTATGAGGAGCTCCCTATTTCCATGGTGATAGGACTTTCACTCTCCAGTTTAAGATAAAAGTCATAATTGTGAGTGCATATTTTCAGAGCAAGCCATCTGCCAGAACACTAACTTCCTTAAATTAAAGGGAATGAGAAATGCAGCAATCTGAGACTATCTCTCTCAGAACATGGTCTGGACATCCTGGAACATCAGGACACACCAGGTCCACTCTTAATGTATTCTTATATTTGGACATGATGAATTTTAGCCAGGATACCAACCTCATTAAAAGACCATCTCCATGAACAGTTTCAGTATTGTCTAGAGCAGGCCTGCCACTCCTGAGAAGAAGAGGATTGCCACAATGTTACAGGGTCATGATACTGAGTTAGTATTTGAAGGGACCTGGGAAGTGATCCAGTTAATACATTTCAATTCTATGAGTGCTTATTGGGCAACTAGTTTTTATTAAGTATTTATTATGCGCCAACCATTATGAAAGTGGTTACTTTCCACTGTGGATACAAAGACAACCAGGAGTTTCCATTCTCTCAGGGACTAGATGCATAACTATAAGCATGGACAAATATAGGAATGAGAAATAGGGTCTTTGATCTGTGATTTCAGTGTCATAGGAAACTCATTTATCTATAAAGATTGGCACCTTCTCTGCAACTTATGGCCTCAGAGAGTCATCTGCAACACTAAGAAATCAACGATCTGACAGCTTTTATGTGATGGGTGAAACTTGAACCCAGGTCCTCCTGGTTTCAAGGTCAGTTCTCTAACCATTACACCCCATATTATATATATAAAAATAAGTATCAGGCAATTTTGATGAGGCAAGGAGATTAAGAAAGGTTTCATATAAGTGAAATATGAGCTTAACTTTGAAGGAAAATAAAGTGTCTAAAAAGCAAGGGCAATAAGTGAGTTATATGCCATGTATGGAGGAGAACCTGCACAAAACCACAGAACTGGGAGGTGGAATGTCATGCATGGGGAACAAGAAGCCAATTTGGATGGATTAGAATATGTGATGATGAATAATATATATAATAAACCTGAAAAAAAATTATTAAGTGCCTATCATAGACTATATGTTATATTTGTGAAGTTAATTAATAAACATTGATTAAATGCATACTATGTGTGCCAGATGCTGGGGCTACAAAAAATGGAAAATAAAATAGAGTCCTTGTCCTCAAGGAGAATACATACTAATAGAAGATGCAACACACAAATAAATAGCATGTTCTATGTACATACAAATTATATACAGCATAAATGAAGATTTAGAAGATGATCTAAGCAAGAAAGCACTAGAAATTAGAGGAAACAGTATGGTGGAACCAAGTTTTAAAATAGAGAAAGCAATTAGTTGGGTTTTCCATAATTGCCCTCCAAAAAACTATAATTCCTTAAATTGAATTCTGGAGTGGCAGAGCTAAAAATATTAGAATGGGACATTCTTCCAGCCCAACACAACATAGTAAATCAGAAAGAGAAATCTACAATATAGAGAAGGAAGCTGACCTGGAGTCCATGGGAATGAAATACCAGTAGTGGGACTGGGCAGTGATGAGAGAAGCAGTTGAAATTTGGAGAGTTCCCAAACCAGATATTAAGGAGACCTCGCAATTAGAAAGAGATTACAAGATATTGATAGCACTGGTTACAAGACCAGATGCTATTTCTCAGTTCCATTTCCAATACCCACTTCTGGATCAGTCCAAGGAATAGAGGAATATTTTTTACTCAACAGGTTGTGAAAGAGATAGTATCACTTCTGGACCCAAGGGATCAGGGACCATGAGGAATGGAATCGTTTTTGGACTCAAGGAGAAGGAGCCCTGAGGAATAGTACGGATTGTAATCCCAGGGGATCAGGGATTCTGGATAAGAACCAAAAGTATACCTCATCCCAGATCACAATACCTTGGAAATACTGAAAATTTCCAAACCACCAGTACTAGTTCTGAAAATAGAAGTGAAAAAAACCTGAAACTTAAGACAGAGCCCTCTTCCCATAATATAAAGTTCCAAATCAAGAAATAAAGTGGGAAAAAATATGTAAACAACAAAAAATAAACTGCCCATAAAAAAGTACTATGTTGATAGGGAAGATCAAGATATAGACTCAGAAGAAGGCAATGAAGTCAAACAGCTATAAGCAAAGCCTAAATGGGGAAAAAATGCAAATTGGACCCAAGCATAACAAAAATTCCTGGGAGAGTTAAAAAATGATTTTTTTAAATCAAATAAAAATGTCAAATGAAAAGTTAAGTAAAGAAATAAAAGCAAAGGAAGAAAATTATGAAAAGATAATAGCTTTTGATAAAAGAGGCACAAAACATACTGCAAAGTAAAATGAGCAAGACCAAGAGAGCATTGTCTCCAACAACAGCAATATTGTAAGGAAGATCAACTGTAAAAGACAATTATTCTGATCAAGACAATGACTCAAGATTAAAAGACCTGCAATAAAAAATATTATCCAACTCCAGAGAGAGAGAATTGATAAACTCTGAATGCATATTGAAGCATACTTAAAAAAAACTTATTTTGTTTTGTTTTGCAACATGGCTGTGGAAATATGTTTTGTATAACTGCACATTTATAATCTACATCAAATAATTTACCTTCTCAAGTGAGGGGAGGGCAGGAAAGAGAGAAAGAATTTGAAACTTAAAATTAAAAAAATCATTGGTAAGAAGTTTTTTATACATGATGAGGACATTTAATGAAATAAATAAAATATATGTATGCATACATATGCATATGTTTTTTTTAAAATAGAAGTCAGAGGAGGGAAGGAAAAGTCTCTTTCAGAAGATATAATTGGAAGTGTCTTTTCCCCCTCAATAATATTTTATTTTCCAAATACATGTAAAGATAGTTTTCAATATTAATTTATAAGACTTTGTGTTTTATATCTTTCTCCTTCCCTCTCTTATCCTATTAAGACAGCAAGCAATTTGATATAGATTGTGAAATCCTTTTAAACACATTTCCATATGTGTCATGTTGTACAAGAAAAATCAGACCAAGAGAGAAAAAAACTATGAGGAAGAAAACACAAACAAACAAACAAAAGGTGAAAATTGGATATAGAAGGCACATTCCATTCTGTCTATTGAAATTGTTCTGAATCATCCCATTTCTGAGAAGAGCCAAATACATTACAGTTGATCATCATATAATCTTGCTGTTACTGTGTACAATGCTCTGTTCTGCTCACTTCATTCAGCATCAGTTCATGTAAGTCTTTCCAGGCTTTTCTGAAATCAGCCTGCTCATCATTTCTTATAGAATAATAATATCCCATTACATTCATATACCATAACTCATTCAGCCATTCCTCAGCTGATGAGCATCCACTCAATTTCCAGTTCTTTGCCACCACAAAAATAACTGTTACAAAAATTGGAGATAAGTCTTGAAGGAAGTCAAGAAGTAGACATGAGAAGGGAGAGTATTCTAAGTATGGGGGACACCTAGAGAAAGGGCATGAATCCCAGAGATAGAATATCATATATGGGAAATAACAATTATGCAAGCCCCCCAGTTTTCCCCTGGGTTGTCTTTCCTTTTCAGCCAAATAACCCCAACCTCATAGTATCAGACAAAATTACTATTAATGTAACTGTTAACTATTAGACATTGGTTTTGTCTTTTTCACTGCTCCCTCCCCAAGATCAATGGGAATGGAGTAAAATGGATTTAAGCCCTGGATGGAACTTTCTCTTGTTTATTCAGTAACGATAAAGGGGACATGGTGATAGGGTGGAAGAAGTAAGTGATGGACCAGATGCTGCTTTGGCAGTAACCTTGCCTGTATCCCCCTTGGGCTTCTGTGCTTTCTGTCTGCTTCAGGGCCTGCCCTTCCTGCCTCCATCTCTGCAAAGAACTTTTAGTTAATGCTCTCCATCTCCTACTTTTGGTCTGTGGTGTCAATACTGTGTCTCTTCCTCTCCCTCCCCCTTTACTACCTCCCCTCTCTGCAATCTGAATAGGAAAAGCATACAACTAGGTATCATTTCTTCATTTTCTACCTCTTAGCTTTTGGTCCTTGTATAGAAGCTTCCCTTGATGCCACCAGAAAGTAAAAGAACCTTGAGCTTCTATGTCTAGCACAGCTAAGCTGTCTTCTACCATCTCCATAACAATGTCTCTGGAGGGAAGAGTTTTTCTTATCATTTTATTACAGATGAGAAAATTGAGAAATTTGAAAGATAACATGCCTTTCGCTAGGTTACACTGTGTTTATGTGACAACTGGAATAAAGAAATTCCCATGAACTCATCCCCATGTATGTTCTCCAATGCTCTCCCTCCCCTGAAAAGTTTAGAGAGGGGATATTGGTTGGTGGTTGCTTTTATTTTGTACAAAGACTCTTTCCTTTGTTGCACTGGAAAATGTGTCAAAGATTATATTCACATGCTTATTTAAAAACACAATTAGCCCTCAAATAACACCTATGATGAAATAATGGCATTATCCCTCAAGGAGAACTTATTCCTTTTTCTTTCTTCACAAATGAAGCAAGAATATGGTGTGGTTGCAGAGCTTGATTTAATTAATAATATAGCCATAACTTTACCAGATTTATGGAAACAAACACTATCATTTTCTATCTTACATTTTATTCTCTTAAATAAGACGATTGGTTTATGTGAATTTTGATCCAATGGTGCCCAAATAGATTCTGTTCATTTTCAAAGTTCATTGTTACCTGACAATTGCAAAATTTGTAAATAACTCAGTGGCAAATCCTCTATTGACTTCCCCAAAGACATGACTATGAAAAGTTATTAATCAATAATCTCCCCCCTCCCAAAACATTTAATATTAATATAAATATAGTGGTATATTTAGATAATTCCTGCTACCAGTGAATCATAGTGCTGATGTCAGGGACTGAGAATATTCACTATTCTGTTGGAAAAGTGGTCCTTTTAAGAAAGAAAATGAAGGAGCCTGAGATTATTCTATTCACATGACAATGTCAGGGAGGGAGGAGGAGTTTAACATAAGTCTTCAAACACATGGAAGGTTCTTACACAGGCTTCATATTTTCCCTGCTCTTTTTCATTTATAATGAAGAGAGAATGAGAATGGAAGGGATTTTTACATAGGAAAATACAATTAAAAACATTGCAATAATAGATGAGTTAAATTAACACAGCACAATAGAGCCTTATTCATTCACACATTAATTCCACAGGCCTTCTGTGTGCATACCAGGTTGCTAGGTGGGGACAAGGAGGAAGAAGGAAGGAACAAAGAGGAGGCCTTAAGAGCTTACTCTCTCATAGAGAAGCTGGAGGATCTGCTGGCTCGGGCTCTAGCTATTATTTTTCTACCCAGTTAATATGAAGATGTGAAAGGCCATACAGAAGCCTAATTCAATAAGTTTTACTCTAGTAATGATCTAGAAAGAGTACAAGATTGAACAATAATGAAAGAGAAACAGTATATTTTTTAAAAATCTAATCTAGGACTACACAAAAAAGACAGCCAGAACCTTTGGACACTGGATGGTGACAACTCAAATGGGGAAGCACCCTGACCTGATCTAGGATCTACCAAGGGAATAGAGACCACCCTGATCAAGAAAGTATTAGAGAGCTCAGAAGACCTTCTAGCATTATGATAATAGTTTTCCTGAGGAAACAGAACAACTTCTAGCCCTCTGAACAAGGAAGATCCAGGGAAACAAAGAAGTTTGATCGGAGATAGAAGACTACCTAGCACTCCATTTAAGAAAGAATCAGGTAGGACAGAAACTCACTCAACATCCTGATCCATGAAGTCCCATTGTGGAGGCTCTCTAGCATCCTTATAAAAAGGAAACAAAAATCACCCAACTCTCAATCAAGGAAGCTCCAGGGAAGACATAAGATCACTTAACATCCTGATCAACAAAGCTCTAGCCCTGATGGGAAACACCAAACATGCAGACCAAAGATGTTCCAGTGGATATAAAAAGATCCTGATCAAGAAAGTTTCAAGGGAGTCGGAAAGCATAGGGATGCATAGACACCATTCAAGGATACCCTTTGTGGTTCAGGAGACTACTTAATACACCAATCAATAAAGCTCTATGGAGGACAAAAGCACCCTGAACAGCAACATTTCAGACAGGAAGACAAATAATCCAGAAGTCTGATCAAGAAGTTCCAAGATGGTATAGAGATCTTTCAGCACCTCAATAAATGAAGGCATAAGAAAAACCAAGAGCTATCTAACACCCTCATCAAGAAAGCCCCAGAGGGACTAAAAAAACGAAAGGAAGAAACATCCCAAATCTCATTTATCACCCTGATTAAGGATGACCCAGGTAAACAAAAGATTGCTTAAAGCTCTGATTCACCACTTCTTTGGAGGGGGAATGGCAGAAGACCACCCAATGCTCAATCAAGGAAGCCCTGTAATACTCGGAAGTCAAATCAGAGCCTCCATTAAGTAAGTCTAGGGTATAAAAAAGACCATTTATCACCAAAATAAAAATGCTGTAGAGGTCTTTGAACCATCCTGATCAAAGATGCTCCAAAGGAAATACAAATCAAACTAGCACCTCAATTTTGAAGCTCTGGGAGAGGGTAAAGAAAACATAATATTTGGCTCTGGGCTCAAGGAAGCAAAGTAGAAGCATTTTAAGTAAAGAAGCCCCAGGGAGGACATAGAACATTCAGGACTCTGATTAAGAATGCCCCTTTGGAAAATATAGATTCAATGGTATCCCATTCAAGAAAAGTGGAAGAAACCATCTAGCACCTTGATGGAGGCTCCTGAGTAGGTGAAAATATCATCCAATAATCAAGGAAACCCCATTAGAATAACTAGCATCTAATACAGTGCTAATGAGAGGACAGAAGACCATGAAGTACCTTGATCAAGAAAATCCAGCTATTGATTCTGATCAAGGATGTTCTTTCTAAAGAAGATAAATAGAGACTACCTCCTGTTTTAATCAAGGCAGCTCTGGCTGATGGTATGGGGGTAGGATGGGATTATTAGAGGACATAAAAAAACTATCTTCTGTGTTAATCAAGGAAACTGTAATTGAGAACAAATTCTGGGCAAGAAAACCCCAAATAGAAGACTTGCCCTATGGATCGATATAGTTCCTTGACCACCCTGTACCTTAATGTAGGCAGCCTAAGGGGACAGAAGTCCAGCCAGCATTTTGATAAAACTCTTTTGGGGACAAAAGAAAATAAGGTATCTTGATTAACAAAATCTCAGAGGAAGAGACCTCTTAACATTTTGAGCAAGGAATCCTCAAGGAATACAAAAACTTTGTTCAAGGAAATGGTACCCTAATCAAAGAAATACTGGGAGAGCAGAGATCACTTATTGTCTTAATCAAGTAAGACTCAGATGGGAAAGAAACTCATCCTGGACCCTGATCAAGAATGCCTATCTACCCAACATTATGATCAAGGGAACTTCATAGGAAACATAAGGACTATTCAGTACACTGAGACCCAGAGATCTGCTTGCTCCAGCTTGAGGCTTTTGATACTCAGATGAAGAAACAATATGAGGGATAGAAATACATCTAGCACTTTGATCTAAGAAGCCCTGGCAAGGCAGAAGATTGAGGAAATTCCAAGGAAGATAGAGATAGCCTGGAAACCTAATCAAGGAAGACACAGTTGGGATATTAAATTATATGATGAAGAAATCCATAGGAATCACAAGGAATGCTAGCACTCTAATCAAGGAAGTTCCAGTGGGGACAGAACATCATTGGACACCTTGATAAGGAAGTCTGAAACAAGAGAGATACTCCAGCACCCTGGTGACAGTGTGAACAGAATGCACCCAGAACCTAAATCAGACAGGTGAGATAGAAATTCGTGTAAAATCCTGCTTAATAAAATCCTAGGGAAAATATATGACTATCTAGAACTCTGATCATAGAAATTCCAGGGGTCACAGCAGTGTTTCTACTGGGCCTATATCCCAAAGAGATTTTAAAGGAGGGAAAGGGACCCACATGTGCAAAAATGTTTGTGGCAGCCCTTTTTGTAGTGGCAAGAAACTGGAAATTGAAAGGATGCCCATCAATTGGAGAATGGCTGAATAAATTATGGTATATGAATGTTATGGAATATTATTGTTCTGTAAGAAATGACCAACAGGAGGATTTCAGAGAGGATTGGAGAGACTTGCATGAACTGATGCTGAGTGAAATCAGCAGAACCAGGAGAACATTATACACAGCAGCAAGACTATATGATGATCAATTTTGATGGACATGGTTCTCTTCAACAATGATGTGATTCAAACCAGTTGTGCTGCGATGAAGATAGTCATATACATCCAGAGAGAGGCCTGTGGGAACTGAGAGTGAACCACAACACAGCATTTTAACGCTTTCTGTGAATATTTCCATGCATTTTGTTTTCCTTCTTAGGTTGTTTTTTTCTTCTTCTCTTTCTAGATCTGATGTTTCTTGTGCAGTAAGATAACTGTATAGATATGTATACATGTATTGTATTTGTCATATAATTTATCCTATCTAGCATGTATTAGATTACCTGTCATCTAGGGGTGGGGGGGTGGGGGGGAGGAAAGGAAAAGCTTGGGAAAAAAAAGGTTTTTTGCAAAGGTCAATATTGAAAGGTCACTCATATGTTTTGTAAATAAAAAGCTTTATAAAAAAAAAAAAGAAAGAAATTCCAGGGGTCAGAAGCAGGAAAAAACCCAGAACTCTTATCAAGGAAACCTATGAGTAGAGCAACAGGACATGACTGTCCCAGACTTTGATGAAAGGTCTAGGGCATGGGAATACATGGAACACTCTGATAAAGGAAACTACAGGTAGGACAGAAACCTACTGAGCACCCTGATCAAACCTGATCAAAGAATTTCCAGGAAAGATATACTACCCAATATCCTGTTCAAGAAAACCCTTAGTAGACTACTCTCAGACTTATGACGGTAGAATCCTAGAGGAGACAAAGAATACCCAGAAGCCCAATCAAAAAGGGTAGAACCCATATTGCATTATGATCAAGAAAGACTCAAGTGGGAGAAAAGCCCATTGTCATGGATCAGTTATTACTCTGATCTGGGAAGTCTCAAGGAGAGAGAGCGGAATTAACTGTACTCTCTTAAGACACTCTGCATTTTGCTCTCTGCCTACAAGGAAGAAAGAAACTAGCCAACACCCTAGTCAAGGAAGGCATAGGAAGGAAAAAGAGTTTCTAGTACTCTGATAAAGTAAACCCCGGGGGGGGGGGGGGGGAAGGGAACAGAAACCACATAGAACTCTACCAAGGATGCCCTGGGAAAGGCAGAAGACAAAGTGAGGATGGAGCACCTTAGAAGATTGCAGTATCAAATAAGATGCTATTTGTAAAAATGTTAATATATATGTACATATATATATAATTACAGTGCCTAGTATATTGTAAGTAAAATCTAAATTTTTTTCCCTTTCTTCCTCCTTCCTATACATCTAACACTGAGCAAGGAAGTCCTAGAAGGGACACAAGACTACCTAGCATCCTAATCTAAAAACCCCCAGGAAAACAGAGAAACCTAGGGTCCCTATCAAAAAAGATCTGGGCATATAGAAGCTCATTCAAGACCCTGATCAGAAATCAAGAAAAGATCAGATTGAAGGAGAAGCCCAGACCACTAGAACTCTTGTTCAAGGAAGTCTTAGGTGAGACAAATCTATCTGGCACTCTGATCAAGGAAAACCCACCAAGGAAGACCACAGGGTGACCTCATTAAGGCAGACACATGGGGGACAAGTTCCCCTGGATCCTGATCTGGAGATCTGGTGTAAACATAGAGCACGCAACACCTTTACTAAATCCAAGTGGAACAGAAAACTAATCATCACTTTAATCCTTCAGCAGAAAGGAGAACAGAAAATTAAATGGCATCCTTATCAGGAAAGCCTGAGATGGTGAACAGAATCTGAAATAAGGAAGATCCTGGCAACCTGATGATGAAGACTCAGGTGGGACAGAATACCATCTAATATTCTAATCCAAAAAGCTCCAGAGGAGGGCAGATTACATTGTACCCTGATGAAGGAAGTTCTAGAGTAAAAAGCACTTAGCATCACATTCAAGGAAATGTCAGGTGGGAGAGACACCACTCTGGACTGGGTCAAAAACCCTTGGGGACAGGGGGCTCCCAATATTCTAATTAAGGAAGCTTCAGGGAGGATAGTAACTATCCAATCATCTAATTAGCAGAGTTAATAGAGACATAAGTACACCTAATATCCTGATGAAGGAAACTCCAGGGGATCAAAGAAAAAAACTTTTTTATTTAAAAATGTTTTTATTTTTTAAAAAAAGCCCCACAAGATATTATAGACTACCTAGCACCTTGATCAAAGAAATCATATCTTGTCTAGCATCCTGAACAAGGAAGACTCAAGTGATATAGAAACCCACCCAGTATAACAATCAAGGAAACCCTAGGGAGTACATAAAAAAGCAAATATTTTATGAAGAAAGCCATAGGAAGAAAATAGACCACTCAGTATCAAGGTCAAGGAAGACACCAGTGGGACAGAAAACTGCACTGATCAGTAAAGCTCCAAGGGAGACAGAAACCACCAGGTACCTCCATGAAAGAAGCCTCAAGGAGGACACACATCACTCAGTACCCTGATCAAGGAAGTCCCAGATGGGATGAGAGGCCAATAGACCCTTCATCAAGGAAACCACAAAGGGGAAAAAAGATTACCAAATACCTCCATCAAAGAAATCCAAATGTGGCTCTTACCTACCCAGTAATCCTGATCAAGGAAGATCCAGGTGGGAGGAGATACCAACAGGTGCCCCATCAAGTGAGCCTATAGGAGGATAGAGTCCATATAGCTCTCCTATCTTAGAAGATCTAGGTAGCATAATATATCACCCAACAAAGAGATGAAGGTAATCTTAGGGAGATCAGAGAATATTCTGATTAAAAAACAACAACAAAAACACTGCCCAGGTAAGACAAACCAGCATCCTGATCAAGAAAATCCCAGGTGAGACAGAAATCCACCTAGTTCTTCAATCAAAGAAACCCCAAGGGGGATTGAAGGTAATTGGTTCCTTAATCAAAAAGTCCCAGAGTTAATAGATACCACTAAGAACCTTGATCAAGAAAGGACAGAACCCCAAATCTATAATGAAGGAAGTCCCAAGGGGGAGATTGGACGTGACTCTGTGCCCTTATTGGGTGTGTCCCAGTGGGGTATACACCGATCAGATCATCCAACCACACATTCTGATCATGGACACTGAAGTCTGCCACAATGTGAAAATTGCAAGGGAAGTGAAAGTAGCAGAAAGAAACCAGGAAAATAAGGTCAAGACCAAAAAGAGAACGACCATACCATATAAGAATGTGGGAATGGGGCAGCCCAGGCTATGAAACAAAAATCTCATCTCAAGAACTCAGACTGGTGATATGAGTAAACAGAAGGCACCAAACACTATGAAGAAATACTATAGGAAAAGAATTGCCCAAGAGAAAAACACAGAAAAACCTTAAGCAAAGCCTCACAGTGGGGGAAATTCACAAGAGTTGCAAAGGTGGCTAGAAGAAATGAAGCAAGAGATAAAATAATTGCATATGTACTCATCCTTTAAAAAATGAAGGAAAATAGGCTGCATAGGAGATGAGGTGGAAAACCAGAGGAATATGATGTAGAAAAGTAACTAAGGCTGCTGAAAATTAGAAATGACCAAATAGAAGAAAATGGCTCTAGGATGCAACAAGACATATTAGAACAAAATCAAAAAATTGGAAAAACAAAGGTAAATATATTTAATGTGAAAAACAAATGACTAAGGGAAAAGGCAGAAGAGGGATAATTTAAGAATCATTGAAATTACAGAAAACCATGACCAAAAGTAAGAAAGAAAAATGATACCATATTTCAAGACATTATAGGTAGTACCATACTTCAAGAAATTAAAAAAAAAATTAGAACCAGAGGGCAAGGTAAAAATAGTCCATGAATAAGCTCCTGAAAACTACCACAATATAAAACTATCAAAGAATTTCATAGCCACAATCCAGAATTTTTGTTTAAATGAAACAGTACTGTAAGCAGTCAGACAGAAAGGGTTCAAGTAGTAAATGAATTAGGGTTACACAAGATCCAGCAACAACTATTTTAAAGAGGAAGAAATCTTAGAAAATTATATCTCAAAAGGAAAAAGGTAATGATTTCTAATGAAAAATAGCTTATCCTTCTGGTCTGAGTATGTTTTTCCAGAGGGGAATAATAGATTATAATTGGCATTGAAGACCTTAAAATATCATGATTTTATTGTGCCATATAAACTATTACTTTAGGGATGTGTTCAGAAAACTGTGGGAGGACTATACCAATGATGAAGCAAGCTGTGACCTCCAAACATAGATGTGATGAATTAAAAGTGAAGAATTAAGATACACATTTTTGGACATGAGTAATATGTGGATTTTTGTTATTGTTATTATGGTGGTGGTGGTTGTTGACCATGTTTTTTGGTTCCAAAATTTTTCTTTTTTAAATTTAAGGGGTGAAGAAATAAGAGCATAGTGATATTGATGTTAAAAAAAGAAAAATTGATAAGAGCCTTAAAAAACATTTAAAACTAGAAAAAGCAGAAGTAGGTTTAGAAGGAAACAAATAAGTGGGACAAGTTTGGAATTAACATGTTTAAGGTATTGATATGTTGAAAGCAATTTTTTAAAATAAAGCTATATGAAATGGAGACGTGCAATTTCATATACAATATTTTTTTCTCTACTTCTTTGGATTTGGAAATACTTACTTTTCTGGTGTATTTTAAGTCTAAAATATCAAAATATTTTTAAAAAATATTTAAAATCTAAATTGGTCATTTTGTTCTTACCTCTCTTTTTATTTTCTTCATGCAGAGTTACCTCTTCCAAGGTATTCAATACTCTCACGACTTTCTTCTATCTTTTTTTCTCTTTAAAATCCATTATTCAGAAGCAGTATGGTATGTTGGAAAGACTGAGAGGAAGACCTTTTGTCTAAATCCTGGCCCTCCATTTGCTGTGTGACCTTGGGGAAATCCTATCAACTCTATGAATTAGAGTTTTCTCATATACAAAATAGCAATAATATTGCCCTTTTTATGTCATTGAGAAGAAAACAAAGCAATATATAAGTGAGATTATTAATTTGGAGGAAAGGATTAAAACTCATTCCCACTAAAGTTTAAATGATTGCTGAAACTTAAAATGTTATAGAGCTAGCTGTAATTACATTTCAGTAAAAAAACAAAAAAAAATAAGCTTCAACTACAAACTTTAAAGTTTGGGTATAACTACTATAGAGAATGTACTTTTTGGATAGGCAGAAAGCCTTTTCTGGGCCTTTGAAATCATGGACTCATAAGTTTTAGAATTAAAAGGAAATTTTGAGGTTATTTAATACTAACTCCCATTTTATGGAGGAGAAAATTGAATCCCACAGAATAGTAATGTCTTGCTTTAGATCGCCAAGAGATTTTACTGTAATCTTGGGTCATTTTTAGAACTTTAGAGAATTGGGAGTAAGGGTAGAAAATGCTATAGAAAAGGAAAAAAATCCTTGTCATGACAGGATTAGCTTCCAATACAAGGCTGGTCCTAAAAACCTTTATTATATTGGGATTGCCTATATTTTTCAGTCAGACCAGGGCATGTTGATTAGAAAGGAAATAGAAACACACAATGAAGAAGAGCCAGTGAGCAAGTTTAAAGTGTGAAATGCAGTCAGAATTCCTAAGGATTTTGCATTTCAGAAGCCACTGAGTGACAGGAGATAGAATAATTTTATAATCTGGTGCTCTAGGCTAGACACTGGCATTGTAAGATTTTCCTCATTGGTGGAATAGTTACTCAAAACTCTGTGTCTGCATGAGGAGCAGAATGGGTGGGAGCTTGGAGGAAGAGAATTGATCACTGCCCTTTACATAAAGGCTTTTCCCAAAGTTTTCTCAATCCAGGGGGCTCTTCTTGGGGAGAGCCTGGAACCCTATGTATCCTTTTTTTAGAGCTGGAAGCCAGAACACCAACTCACCTTTCCCAAACATTGGTCAACTCTACACCTCATAGGTAGAACATCACCAGTGAGGAAAATTATATGCAAATGGTTAGCACTGATCTGGTTATATTCTGATTCTGCAAGGATAAGACATTCCAGGCATTGGGTCCAGCTAGGAATCAGAAATTCATGATGAAGTTAAAGGCATTGTACAAACCTTGGATTAGTTTTCAGGAAACTAGGGTTTCAATTCTAGTTCTACGTCTTACTTATTGTGTGATTTGGAGCACATTGTTTTATCTATGTCATATGATTCTAATAATCTATATAGGATAGGTAAGAGAAGCATTTTAGCCTCATTTCATAGATGAGGAAATTGAGGCTGGAGAGAGGTTAAATGACTTAAGATCAGAAAGTAAGTGAGTAGCACGGTCAATACATTGTTTACAACAATGATTATAATTGATATTTATATAGCATTTGAGAATTTGCAAAATGATTTACATATATTATCTGATTTGGGACTTACATCAACACTATACGAACAGGGGGTAATATCAGTCTAATAATTTTAACTTTCTTCTGGGAACCATAGGCTGGAGATTTTCTTGCTACTTTCTTACTGCCCATGTCTCCCTCATCTTAAAAAAAATACTTACTTGATCCATCTACTAATTATCATCCCATAAATCTCATGCTTTTTTGCAGCAAAACTCCTGGAGAATACTGTCTACAAAAGTATTCCTTTTCTCTCCTCTAACTTTTTAAAACTCTTTTACAATCTTACTTTTCACTCCAAAATTGGCAATGATTTCTTAATTGCCTAATCTAACGGCCTTTTCTCAATCCTTATTCTTTTCCTTTTTGAATTATTTGAGATTGTCAATCACCCTTTTCTCCTTGATATTCTCTTCTTTTTAGATTTTCATGGCACTATTCTTTTGTGGTTCTTCTATACATCTAGTAGCTCCTTCTCAAACTACTTTGCTACATTTTCATCCAAGTCATCTCTTTAACTATAAATGCCTCACAAGCCTCTGTCCTGGATCCTCTTCTCTGACTACACTAATTTGCTTGGTGCTCTTCTTATCAGTTCTCATAGATTCAATTATCATTTCTACATTGATGATTTTTTTTTTTTTTTTTTTTGCTGAGGCAATTGGGGTTAAGTGACTTGCCCAGGGTCACACAGCTGTTACGTGTCCGAGACCAGATTTGAACTCAGGTTCTCCTGACTTCAGGGCTGGTGCTCTATCCACTGCGCCACCTAGCTGCCCCTACATTGATGATTTTTAAGACTACCTATCCAAGCCCCAATCTGTCTGCTAACCTCTAGTCTCACATCTTCAGTTTCCTATTATTAGATAGTTCAAACTAGTTGTCCTAACGACATTTTAAGGGCAGCTAAATGGCACAGCGAAAGTGCTGGTCCTGGAATCAGGAAGACCTGACTTCAGTTCTGGTCTTAATCACTTATTTTCTGTGTCACTCTGACCCAGTAACAAATCATCCTATTTGCCTTGGTTTCCTCTTTTGTAAAATGAGCTGGAGAAGGAAATGCCAAGAAAACCACAAATAGGATCACAATCAGACACAACTGAAAAATGACTAAACAAGAAGACATTAAAGTCAAAATGTTTAAAACTGAATCTTTTCCCTTAAATCCTTCCCACTTTCAAACCTCTCTGTTACTATCAAGAGACCCACCGCCTTCACATTTTTCCAGGTTTCCAACTTATGTACCATCCCGATTCCTTATTTACCGTTCCCCTAACTCCATCCAATCTCTTGACAAAATCTGTAAATTTTACTTTTTTCTTTCTCTGATTTTGACACCACCCTATGATAGACCCTAATCTACTTATGAGTAAATTAGTCATGAGTAGACTTGACCATTGCAGACCAAAGCCCCCTATTACCTGGTCCTTTATCCGACCTTTTAAGTGTTATTATACCTTATTGGTTGTCATATATTTTTGAACCAAAGATACTGGATTTCTTGCTGCTCCGTGAACAAGACTCCCAATCTCTTCAATAAGGTTATTTTCACTAGTTATCCTCCAATCCTAGAATTGTTTCTGTCCTCTTCTCTGCCTCCTGACTTCTCTGATTTCCTTCAAGTCCCACTTCTTTAGGAAGGCTTTTTCAACCATTTTAATTCTAGTGTCTTCTAGATTTCAGAAAAACTTGGAAAAACTTACATAGAAGTGATTTGAAATGAAGAGAGTAGAACCATGAGAATATTATACAAAATAACAGCACCACTGTGTGATGATCATCAATGATTGACTTAGTTCTTCTCAGCAATACAACCATCTAAAACAATTCCAAAAGCCTCCACATCCACATCCAGAGAAAGAATTCATGGAGTATGAGTGCAACTCAAAGTGTGCTATTTCAATTATTTTTTTCCAGTTTTTTCCCTTTTGTTCAGTGTCTTCTTTAATAACATGACTAATTTGGAAATAAGTTTTGCATGATTGTACCTATGTAATCTATATCAAATTGCTTATCGTCTTAGTGAGGAAAAAGTAGGAAAAAATGAGGAAGAAAATTTGGAATTTCAAATTTCATTATAAAAAATCAATGCTAAAAATTCTTACATGTAATTAGAAAAAATACAATTTAAAAGAAAAATTCTTGTGACTTCCATTTGTTATTTCCTATTTATTCTATATATAGTTTATTTGTACATAGTTGTTTGCATATTTTCTTTCCCAATAGATTGTGAGTTTTTTGAGGTCAAGAATTTTGTCTTTTTTTTTGTATCCCCAGCACTTAACACAATGCTTCCTAGCACACAGTAGGTACTTGATAAATGCTTAATGACTGACTGGTTGACCTTTTCCTTCTCTATTAAGGGTCCACTCATAGGATGATCAGGATTAGTCCCAGGAGAACCTGACCACCTGAAAAAAATGTTCAGACTTCTTTTCTTACACTTGTAATAATCTCATTTTAGCACTTGGGGAGAAATTATTCAAGATTTATATTTGGCTCATGCCTAGGGTCTCCTTAAAGGAAACAAGAATTTATTAAGCACCTACTATGTGCTTTACACACACAACAAATCTGTAAAGTAGGTATTATTATTATTATTATTGCTATTGTTAGCCTCATTATATAATAGAGGTAACTGAGGTAGAGATTATGTGACTTGCCCAGAGCCATATAGCTAGTGTCCAAGGTCAAATTTGAACTCAGGTCTTCCTGACTCCAAGTCCAGCACTCTCAGTGGGGAGCAAAAAGCTAGTCAATGAACAATATAAATCAGCTGTAGGAAAGGAAATGTTCTTAATATTTACAAGATCTATAAGCCTACATTGGCAAGAATGCTTAAAACACAGATATAGTAACATAACTGCTCTTCTCCTAGGAAATCAGGATAGAACATCAAAACATAAAAGCCTTTTGTGGGAGTGCTAAATAGACATTTCACATTTCACCTTGAATATGTACTATCCAAGCAATTCCCTCAAGGTCCTCATTTTCTGCCAGGGATTGAACTTCTCCCCTTTGTTTCTCATAACTCCTGACTGATGGGCTCATGACTTCAGAATCTTAAGCCGGTCTCCAAGGCTGGGAGTGTAATGTTCATCTCAAGATTACCTGTGATCAGACAAACACAAAATAGAAAAGGCTTTCAGAGCCCACAGCCCAGGCAGGCTCACATAAATCCTATATGATCTGGAGCCGCCGTTTTCCTAGTAGGGTAGGGGCAAAAGCAATTGTTCTTGCCACCCTCTACTCTCATCTCTCTAGACATACACTGAAATCCTCTTCACAGCCTACCGATGGGAAAGAGAGGAGCAGAAAGTGTATATGGAAGTGGGGGTGTCATTCCCCTCTGAATATCCATTGAGTTATTAACTCTTCTTATCCAGTGGCCACTGATGGATATGCTTTATCATCTTAAAGTTCAAGCCCTTTTGGGCAGCTAGGTGGCTCAGTGAGTAGAGCACCAGCCCTGAAGTCAGGAAGACCTGAGTTCAAATCTGATCTCAGACACTTAACACTTCCTAGCTGTGTGACCCTGGGCAAGTCACTTAACTCCAATTGCTTCAGGGGGGGAAAAAGTTGAAGGTTTTCAATAAGGTGCCTAATAGAACCCCTGAATTCCACCAAAGTTTCCAGTAGAACTCTGGTGCATTTTCTGTATAATGATCCCATAGATTCATTGCTATATATACTTCCTAGTCGAGGAAGACATTCCCATTTTACAGGTGGAAACTGAGGCTAAGAAAGATTAAATGATTAATTCACAGAACCCAGGTTGTATTTGCTCCATACTCAGTCCACTGTCCAATACTTTAAGCTGAAATACCACCAAGAGCATCACAACACTGTGTAATCTGACTGGTGAGTTCTGATCTGAAAGGATTATCTATCTTGTCTACCTAATAGTAAAAATAAATGCTGATACAGTTTATATACTCCCTCTGTTCCCTTGCCTCTTCAAGCACAGGCTGAATGATGCCAATTTGCCTATGATAGTTTTATGATGTGGGTTGGGATCCATTGGGAACTGTTCTGAAACCAACAAATTCATTTCAATTAGAAGTGAAACTTAATGTCCAATTTTCCCACCAGCATCCCTGGGTGAGAGAAGGCAGCTTTCACTGCTGAAATGCCTAGCATCCCCCCCTCACAGCATTCCTTGGTCCTGATGGAAGCAGATTATGCTAACTCGTGCACCCTGAAGGAGGCATTTTCTCCAAGTTAATAGTAAGCACATTCCAGTGAAATGGAGGAATTGGAAGGGGGGGGGAGAGAAAAGCAACAACAATAATAGAACAAAGACATGACGGAAAATGCAGGAAGATGGGAAGCAAACTCCAGGATGGTGTTTCCAACCAATCAAAATCTGTTTCAGAGCATTGCCCAAGGATTCCCCAAAAGAACTAAGGGATAAGTAAATAAATCTCATCCTTGTTAGCATTTCAAATCCTTAAATGAGTCCCTATCTTAATTCCTAAGTGACAAGTAAGTGATTGAAATTACTGCCTCACTTACCCTTTAAATAGCTTCTGCTCCAGCCCATTCCCTTATTCTTAAAAACAAAGGAAATCCCTCCTCAGGAATAGGGTCAGAGATTATTTGAGGACTAATTTCAGTTAATGGAAGTGCAAGCATTTTAAATTAAACTAGAAACTCAGTATTATTAATAATCATATGAGACTCTTTCTCAGAATTGCATTCTTGTGAGAATTTGAAACAAGCTTGCATTTCCCCTCTACAGCATCTGTACTCACTGTTGGAAGTACAAGTCTATCCAGAACTGTATTTTTGCTCTCTTTATTCCTTGGCTCTGTAAGTATGGGTGATCATCACGCCAATCCACACCCTCTACTATTTCTATTGTATTGATTTCTCTGCAGCTAAAAGTGGTATTCTCCTGTGTTCTTTTTTCTCTCTTAAAAATTAGGAGACTGGACTGGTTTTGAAGGCACATCTCACCTCTGTTCTATGATGCTAGATATTATAACCTATAAAAATTTTGAGAATTTTTATCCCAACTTCAATCTTCACAGATGATTTTTGGGTTTGAGATATATATCTTTACTCCCTCACAGGACTCAATGGATATTCCGTGGCATCAGGAATGATTTTCAAATGCCATCAATCTGGACACCCCATCCCTGCCTCTCCCTCTACACTTTCCTAACCCAAATTATCATTTAAGAATTATATTAATCAGCTATCTTTAAGTCACTTTTAGAAAGGCATCTCAAACTCAACATGCTCAAAATAAAACTCAGTATCTATACTCCCCAATCCACCACTCTTTCAGGTTTTACTCTTTCTCTCTTGAGGGTCACCATCATTCTTCCAGTCATCCAAGTTCAAAACCTTGATGTTTTTGTAGACATCTCACTCTCATTCACCCTACCTATCCAATTGTTAAATCTTGCTTCAACCTCCATATTTCTCATAACTATCCAATACTTTTCAATCATACAGACTTTATCTTATTGAGTTATTGAGATAGTATCCTAATTAGTGTGTCTGCTTCAAGTCTCTCCATACCTCATCTATTCTATACAAATCTAATTTTTAAAAAAATTTCTTTTAATTATTGCTTCAATTTTTAAAAATTATGAACTTGACATGTCAACAAATATCAACATTTCCACATTCAAAAAACAGAAAAAGAGGCTTATTTATGAATCTATGAATTTCTATGATATATAATTTGGCTTTGAAAAAATATTAAATTTAATATAGTAGTACCAACAAAACCCTGTTTGTGTCACTTCATGAACATTTTTGGCTCTCTGTGTGTTTGTTTCAATGAAACTTCTATCTTTTTATCATTATCATCAATTTCCTTTCTTCAATCATCCTCAAACAATAAAAGCACTCCTTAGTAAAGAATAATTATAATCAAAACAAATTCACACATTTTTAAAGTAAAATACATGTATATGTATATATTATTCTACACTTACTTTGCCAATCTCTGCCAAGAGATGAAGAGCATACTTCTTCTGATAGATTGAAGGTCATTATATTGATCAGTTATTGAAAATTATTAATGTTTTATATATTTATATATTATAATTTTTTAGTCATTAAACAAGTCATTCTCTTGGTTCTGTTCACTCCATTTTGGGTCAGTTCATACAAGTCCTCCCAGAGTTTTCTGAATAAATCCCTTATGTCATTTTCATAGTCTATTAAGATTATATTCACATTTTTTTCAGCTATTCCCAAATTGAAGGGCATCACTTTACATCCATATCATTGTCACAACAAAAAATACTTTTAAGAATGTTATCATTCTCTACTAGTGGTGTGACTGGGTCAAAGAGTAGCTGCAGAACACTATCTCATTAGGTATAGTCCCAAATTGTTTTCTAGAATGTTTGGACCAATTTCCAGTTCAACAAACAGTGCATTATGTGTAGTCCCTTTGGAGGACTAGTTTGGCTGCATCCCAGAATTTCCGTTGTGCTCTCTCATTGCCATTTTCTTTGATGAACTTATTTATTATTTCTGTAAGCATGGAGATTGATTGAATAAATCATTCTAAACATGCTCACCCACCTAAGGTACATGATAAGAAGCTGCTGAGATATTTATCCAGTGAGAATACATTAAGTTGTTGGCTAAGTTCACAATACCTAGACACTACCCTAGGTGATATAAGAAGTTTCTTTGAATTCACTGAGGAACTTTTTCATGCTTTCTGGGGCTTATATAAAACTAGCAAGCTCATTGGCCAGAAGCAGAGGAAAGAAAATTTTAAATAAAGTCAAAGATACAACTGATTAAAATTGATGTGGGCAAAGAGGGGAAATCTAGCCTCATTTATGTCACAATTTCCTTCCTACTCCCTTGGCTTTCAGAACACTTACAAGAACTTCAGAGGACCAGAAGATTTTGGATTTCTCACTGGAATTCTAACAACATTCCTGGAACAATTGACAGTGTCTGCGTCAAGTGTCAAGGAAAGACTAAATGAGATTAAAAAAAAAAAAAAAAAAAACAACAGATTCACAGTTCTACAAAGAGCTCAACAGAAAGAGGTCTGATCAACACTAACAATTGATAAATGAAGTGATCTGTTCTTTTTTGCTATTCCTATTTTCACCAAAGCTAGATACCATCTTTTGTCCTTAGCTAAATCTACATTCCCTTTTAAACCCTGATTTATCATTTCACTTCTCTGATTTTTCCCCATCTAGTGTATTGTTTTCTTATTTCAAAAATAAACTTTGTGTTGACATGTGAGTACTATACTAAAGTATTAAAATTTTTCTTTCTGAAATTTCATTTCATTTCTAATTTTAAAAAAATTGCTTCACTAGTCACTCATAATTCTTGTGTTCCAGTTATTTTTATTTTCCAGGGTTGTACTAGTAGTTGTATGTTTAGGCTTTTCTTCTTGACTTCTCTTAATCTATATTCTTTCTTCATTGTGGTTTGTTCTTCACCCATTTACTCATATTTTTAGCCTCAATTCTTGGATTAGGATTTTGTGTCAAAGTCCATTTCCATTTTTAGCTGGGTTGGGCAGGTCTTATTTGATTCTTTCTCTTCAATAATTTGAATACTGTTTTTAATCTGAATGTGATGTCTGGAATTAGGCTTCACCTTGTGCCTAAATCCTTGGTTTTTTTTAATCTTAGTCTCAGTTGATCACTATAAATTCAGGTTTTAGCCTTTTCTTTCTGTTTGCACTACCAATCAAGAGCTGATTTCACTCCCTGCTGTGTTCCTGATAGGTTCCAGGGAAATGATGGAGATTTTGCTGGTATCAAACTTTTTTGGCACATCTCAGCAAGTATGGGTTAATACTCGGGCACTGAAATGTTGTGGCTCCTAGTGCACCAAGGAATACCTGTCCAGGCCCTATACCTCTGTGCAGTTATTTTTGGAGGCTCTTTCTGTTATATTCAAATTCTCTCTGTTGGATATTGTGGTCTGAATAGAGATTTCTAAAGCTAGAGCCAGTCCCAGCTCTGAAAATCGGGTGAAAATAGACCACAATCTTTATTACATTGCAAGAGTAGATGTTATCTCCCATACTCTTCCCACTCCCCCTAGCTTCTGACCAGGTCATTAAAGTTTGCATTGATTTCATTGGAATGAATTCTTCCCTCAGTCTCCTCCACTTTTATTAGCTACCTCTGCCTTATGTAGCTTGAATTTGCTCTACAGCCTCTGCTATCTCCTGTCTATCTTGAGTGTGTATGTATGTGTTGTATGTAGTTCTGGACTTGATGAATGAGCTTACTTCTATTTCTTTTTTTTTCCAGATTTCTTTGTCACTGGATTTCCTGGGTCCCTCTTTCAGGTAATTGTTAATTTCTATTGGAGAGATAATCTTTTTCGTTACTTTTGATGTTGCTCTATTTACTTTGAAGCTCCGAGAGCATCTTTTACTAATGGTTAGAGATGGGACTGGGATGTTTTAGACTTCCAAATTGAAGAGGCAGTTACAATTATTAAACTGTGACATTACTCAGATAGGTAATATAGATTTAAAAATGGCTTCCCAGATTTTCCTTCCTATAGAGGAAATGTCCCCTAAGATACTTCCTCCTTTCCATGGGTTCCAAGATATCAGATTGGTGTAGAATAAGGCATCATCTGGTCTCTTTTTTCTATATCTATCCTTTGCTACCTTTGAGTGCAATAACTGTTTGAATGGGAAGAGAATATGGAATTGGACTTTTTTTTTCCCTGAGACTATTGGGGTTAAGTGACTTGCCCAAGGTCACACAGCTAGGAAATGTTAAGTGTCTGAGACCAGATTTGAACTCAGGTCCTCCTGACTTTAGGACTGGTGCTCTATCTACTGCACTACCTCGCTGCCCCAGGGATTGGACTTTTGTATATTTTCCTCAAAACTGACCAACAAGGAGAATGTGAAGGATCTTATTGATGATGTCAAGTGGTAAGGGACTGTCTAAGGTCTGATGGGCACCTTTACTATGAGGTTTGAATTAGAAAAAGAGGTGATCTTCCTGACTGATTCTGCAGAATATTGCTACTGTCTGTGATGGGTTTAAGATGACTTGCAATGGGCATACACCTAGCAATCATAGCCTTCATACAACCTGACATATTGGCCACAAGAATATAAATTTTTGCAGTGTCTTGAGCATGATATTCAAAGCTGTTGAGATACAAGTGCAAGATGACAGTGAAATAAGAGAGTATATAGACTGCCACAGTGTACAGACAACAAAAGAGAGCATGTACATGTATCTGACCATCTAACCCTGATTCCACTGGGTGTTGGTTTGGTGCTCTAATATTGAATTCCTGTGGAAATTTAGAAAGCCATTTGATGAAAGATTGAGAAACTGAAAGAACAAGTTGTACTTAGAAGGGTCAGAATTTTATCTGATTACTGCAAGAACACCATCATTGTGTACATCACCATGACAGTTTCTAATCATTGTAGAAATAAAAAATAATTCTTCAGACATGCACCTGCTTGTTGTCACAGAAGGAAAATATATTTGTACTATGTTTGGACAATTATTTACTGTTTGAGACATCATAAAAAATTTTTAGTACAAACCCCTTATGTTGTAAAGGGAATTCAATAACTACTCAATGGGAACCACTAATATGGCTGATATGCTTGATATTGAGCACTATGATCCATTGATTATTAATGTTTCACCTTATTGTTAAGTAAATGATTATGTTTAAGATCTAGTGATATCATCATTGCAAATGGCTAGTCATGTTTAAATGGAAACATGCAGGTAGGGGCTTGAGAGCTATAGTGGTAAATAGGGTGGAGTATACCTATCCACCATAGGGTTCTTCTAACATCCTGAGAGAATTTGAGTATAACAGTATTGTGATAGTCTTCTGGGAACTTAGATCTGCTAGTTTGAGATCAGGATTGAGGTGAGCCAACAAGCCTACAAGAGCAGGTGTGTGGTTCATACCTTCTTCAAGGGATTATGGAATAGGGGTTCATGCCAGGCATAATGTATGCCTTTATTACATTTTGTTTGTGAGATTTCTTTAAAATACTACTTATAGCTCTTAGATTCCCTTTCACCCCATTGTTACTTTCCTAATTGGTTATCATAGGATGACAGTTTTAGAACTGGAAAAGATTTGGTGATCATTTAGTCCAGATTTTTTTTATTTTACAGATGAGGAAACAGCAACAGAGAACTAGATGATCTGCACAACTTCAGACTGGCAGTGGAACAGCAAAAATTTGAATCTAGATCCTTTGCCTTCAAATCTAATTCTCTTCCCACTTTTCCAACACTGGGATGACTTTGCCACATCACGTTCTTGGTCCCAATATTACCAGAGTTGAGCTATCTCTTTTTGAGATCTACACAGAGTTTCAGTCACAACGAGTGAATCCATTTGCTTTTAGTCATTTGTGGGAAGGTAAACCTCAAGATACTTTAACCTCAGACATTTATTAATTATGCAAACTTGAGAACTTCACTTAAACTCTCTCAGTCTCATTTTCCTCATCTGTAAAATGGATAGAGGGGAGAATAGAACCTACCTCATGGGATTTTGGTGAGGATCAAATGACATAATATGTGTAAAGCATTTTGCAAATATTAAATCATTAGATTCATATTATATAGGCAATAGATATAAAATATTACTTATATTGTTAAAAACAATTTATATATTATATATATTAATTTTGCTAAACTTTTTTTTAATCTGTGTAGGATTTGGAGAAGCCGGGGGTAGGAGAAGGAGAGGAATATATTCAGAAATTAAATGACAAACTAAAACATAATAAAATCTAAGTTAGTTTCTGGGTTCCCTATCTATCCATATTGCTAGTCACCACTATCCCCTTTCTCTTTGTTTGATTAAAATTTTATTCTCCTTGTGCTGTCTTCCCTTTAGAATTTTCCTCTAAGGGATTTTGCCTATCCTCTAATGGACCCTCTAATACCTATTCTCACAAAAGTTAGAGTATTTGTCATCCTCCTCTTGTATCTCTTCAACTCTCAAAAATTCTAAGATAGAGAATCATTACTTTCTCCCAAGATTCACATTATTTCCACCTATCAAGTTGTTCCTTGGTAGAAATCATATCTAGAACTGAACACTTGTTTATTGGTTTTTCCATCCTTTGAAAGATTAAATATTTTTATTACACTATAAAAATATTTAGCCAAATTAGAATTCTTTTTATTTAACAATATTTCACCATTCTGTCACTACTTAAATGATCTTTCCAAAAACTTCATCTTGACAGCCAAAAATTTTAACATGTAATAGTTAATCCATATACACCAACTTCATCTCTTCACAATTTATGAATTTCATGAAATATTTATAATAAGATTGCTAATTTGTACAGATTAGGTAATAACTTTTCTTAAGAATGAAAACATTCCCCTTCTTCCCTTCTCGTCTTTTACAAAGTGATCCTGATGGATGTCTTCCACAGTGCCAGGGAATCTAAAGAAGGGACCCTTCCTGCTCCAGCCTGAAGTTTCAATACCTTTCTGACAAAGATGATTATTAAGACATAGGCTCTGTTCTTACCTACAAGATCAAGTTATGGTATAATTCACTCTATTGGCCAAGAGTCAATTCTTTAAATATACAAAAAATTTTAAAGTACCCTATTCCTCAATAGATAATTAATCCAAAGATATGAAAAAATAATTTTTAAAAAGAACTATAAAATATCAATGGCTATATGAAAACATATTCCAAATCTCTAATAAAATGAGAAATGAATTTTTAAAAATGTTTTCTTTCCTAGCTAACAGCTCTTTCTCAGTCTCTTTAGCTGATTTACCAGCCATATTCCATCCCAATCCATAGCAATATCCCAAAGACCCTATCTGGGATCCTCTTCTCCTGTCCCTTATTTTTTCTCATAGTGATTTCATCATCATTCATATACTTCACTATCATTTCTATGCAAATGTCTTCCAAATCTATATTTTCTGCCCTCACCTATCTCCCAAGTGCCTATTCCATATTGTTAACTTCAGATAAGAAACTCTCACTCTAATCTCAAATTAAACAAAACCAAATCTGATCTTTTAATCAATCAACAAATATTAATTAAGCATTGACTGCATACTAGGTATTTTGGAAGGTTCTTAGGATAAAAAGACAAGGAAATAGTTCCCAAACTCTAAGAACTTGTATTCTAACATGGATTATAATATGCTCATCCTAAGCGTGAATGGTAAGCATTCCAGCACTGGGATTTATGCTTACTTTTAATGCATGTATATATGAAACAAGTAATAAAAGCAAGTATAAAATAACTTAGATAGGAGAGGCCCTACCAAGTGGGGGGGTGGGGAGCTGGGAAAGGCTGTATGTGGAATAAAAGCATTTCTGGCAGAAAGAGATGAGTAGAAAGTGTATGTGAAGTATGAGCCAGTACAAAGATGTAGAAATAGAACATGGAATATAATTTTGTAATACTTTATCTCTTCCTTCTTTTCTTTGTTTATTCATTCATTCATTCATTTGTTGGTAAGGCAATTGGAATTAAGTAATTTGTCCAAAGTCACACAACTAATGAGTGTTAAGTTTCTGAGGCCTAGATTTGAACTCAGATCCTCTTGACTCCAGGCTCAGTGCTTGATTTATGGTGCCATCTGGCTGCCCCTAGAATATAATTTTGGAAGAATAGCAAAGTTACTAGTATGGCTTGACCATAGTTTATGGAATAGAGAAATGGGTAAAAAGACTAGAAAAGTAGAATCAGATCAGATAGTAAAACATTTTAAGAAGGCCTGACCTCTAACTGGCAATGACAGAGTCAGATAAGTTTTTTTTTGTTGTTGTTTTGTTTTTTTAAGAGTTTTGCAATAGTCCATGTGAGGTCAAGGGACCTTGGAGATGTCATGGAGATAGAATCAGTAAGATTTAGCAATGAATTAGAGGAATGAATGAGGAGTTGAAATGTAAACTGAAGTCTCTAAAAAGGGTATTGACAATGGTGGGACCCTTGACCAGTAGGAAAATTTGAAAAAAGTGTTTTTTTTTTTTTTAAAGGGGAAGTTAGAGGGAGGGAAGAGCGTGAGTTCTATTTTGGACATGTTGAGTTTCTCTCTAAACTCACCACTCTTCTAAACTTTTTTCTTTCTGTTCACCCTTTTAGTCACCCATATTTGTAAGCTTAGAGTCAAACTTAGCTGTTGACTTGTTAGTCAACTCTTGAACCTCTATTTAATTGCCAAATCTTGTCTATTCAACTTTTCAACATACCTTGTATCCTTTCCTTTCTTCCCATTGACATGACAGCCACTCAAGTCCAGGTGTTCCTCACTTTTTACCTGGACTATTATACTAGACTCCTATCTGGTCTCCTTGTTTCTACTCTTTTTAATTGACTCCGACCAATATTTCCATGCTGATTGTGCTAGGTGCTTAGGATTTCTTGCACACACCAATCCTTTCCTTTCTTCCATGCATACACATAGGTTGTCCCTCATGTCTGGAATTCTATTCCTTCTCATTTTTCTGATATTGAGAAAGTCCCTGTTCTCAAGGCTCTGCTTAATGTTATCTCCTTCAAGAGGCCTTTCCTAATATATCCCAGTTGTTAGTGTTTTATGCAAAAGCACTTTGTGATTATTTTATATATATTTTATATTTATTGTTGTTTGGTTATGTCTGATTATACATGATCTCATCTGAGATTTTCTTGGCAGAGATTCTAGAATCACTGGACATTTCCTTTTCCATTTTACAGTTGAGGAAACTGAGGCAAATATGATTAAGTAATTTGCACAGGATCGCACAGCTAATAAGTGTCTGAGACCAAATTTGGACCCAGATCTTTCTATTTCAGTTTTTGTACTTAATCTACTGTGCTATCTAATTATTTCATATTTACTCGTTGCAGCTTCCCAGCAGAGTATAAGCTCCTTGAGGCCAAAGACTGTTACTTTAAAATTGGTGTACTCGGTCATGTTTAATAATTGATTAACTGAATAATATTAAAACAACCATGAAGTTTTACCTTATACTCATAAAACTGTCAAAGATGTCAGAAGATGGAAATTCACAGTGTTAAAGGGGCTGAGAGAAGACAGGTATACTAATAGGTTATTGGTGGAGCTGTCATTGGCTCAATCATTCTGGAAAGCAATTTAAAATTTTGACATTCATACTTTTTAACTCTGACTCCCTGGCACATAATTTGGAAAAGTCAAAGACCAAAAAAAAGGTTCTAAATTTGCTAAAATATTGTAGTAACAATGTTTTTTAGTATTAAAGAATGGGGAAAAATGTTTTGAACTTTAAAGTGATATTAGTTGTTGCTTGTTGTTGAATCATAGCTGACTTTTCATGGCCCTGTTTGGGGTCTTGGCAAAGATACTACAGTGGTTTGCTATTTCCTTTCCCTGCTCATTTTATAGATGAGGAAACTGAGGCAAACAAGACTAAGTGACTTGCTCAGGATCAACAGCTAGTAAGTATCTGAAACTAGATTTGGACTCATACAGATGGATCTTCCTGACTGTAGACTCTTCACTGCACCACCCAGCTGCCCAACATGCTACATAAAAGTTAGTTATTACTAGCTCTTATGTTGCCCCAGTATCTGCTGTTTTACTTAATTGTTTTTCTTCTTTATAAGGCAAGGCTCTCATAACATGGAGCATATGGTATGTGGCTGGCAAGAAAGAAAATAGATATTTCTTTAATTCCCTCTCCCCATCCCACACACCTTTGTCAAAAGGAAGCTTTGATTTTTGTCACAAAGATAAGCAAAGATTTTGGGGGTGAAGAAAACTGCTCTCCTCAGAGAGAGGAGATACCAGGATGGAATTATCTATCTATCTATCTATCTATCTATCTATCTATCTATCTATCTATCT
>JAJPUD010003513.1:91981-117740 GCA_023553655.1 Myrmecobius fasciatus
TCTATCTATCTATCTATCTATCTATCTATCTATCTATCTATCTATCTGCTCTCTTAAATATTGTCAGTCTAGGGCATGTAAATTTTAGGTTCAAGCTAAACTGCTAATCACTACTTATTAGTGGGGAGAAAAAGGGAGTCCCCAAGCTTTATATCTAAGGATTGGCTTCTTTCCCATCAAATACTCATTCCACAATGAACACACATAGCAAATAATAAAGCCTTTCCATCTATTGAGCCCTCTGACTTCTAGGAAAGCATTGTTAACTAGAACTTAATACTGAAAAATCATCTTGGAGAAATGAGATAAGCCTTCTCAGCTTTTTAAATAAGAGTAGATTTTGTATAGCCTAAATTATTTTCTCGTTGACCTTTTACTGCTTAGGCCCCATATTTCCTCTCCATCCCCCAAAGACCAGGTCTAGTAACCTAGCAGCTCTCAAATTTTCCAGGCCTGCTTCATGGACTCCTTTTTGATGATGATGATGGAATAGAAAATATATTTATTTATGTAAAAACTTCTTTCTATTAAAAAATAAAAACCTTTCAAGCCTAATCTACACATTCACTCTATTTCTAGGTCACAGAAAGAGAAGCCTTTTGCTTCTTTGAATGTTTTAAAATCGTGTTTATTATCCAAGTGAGCTTGCAAACAAGCTCTGTGGTAGTAGCTTGGCACGGTCCCTGAGGAAAAATAGCTCATTTCAGGCCTCCCCCATCCCCAACCCCCCTTCAAGCCCCACTCAAAAGAAAAAGCAGATTTGGATCTCAGCAATTGCAACTACAATACCCCTGTAACTGGATGCTGCCTGGTGTACTTTGCCCCCCTGAACCACCACACACGTGAGTGTACAAAGGGAGCCATCTGGCAAAGTGGCCCACACTCAGTTTAGATTAGATTAGTTATTCCATCACTCTGAATGCACGATCTGACTCAACAAACAAAATCCCTGAATCAGTAGAAAACTGTATGCAAAGCCCATTGCTTCCCCTCCTCCTCTCCATTTTTGCCTTCTCCCTCCCCGACATTCTACTCCTCTCTCCTTTAAGTCCCTTAAGCCTTTAAAGCAGCAGTTCCCAAACATTTTAGTCTCAGCACCCCGAAGAGCTTTTTTTATGTGGGTTACAGCTACTGAAATTTATTATATTAGAAATTAAAATGTCTAATTATATAATAATAATAGTTTTGACCTCTTAGTCTCTCTTAAAAGATCAAGGTGATCCGCAAGGGTTTCCAGACTATACTTTGAGCTACTTTAAGATATAACGGCAGTCAATGATTTTTTTTTTGGTAGGAGAGAATTTTCAGAAGGTTACAGTAGTAAACTGTAGACATCTCATATATTACAACTTGCCAAAATGTTCTGTCCTATCAAGATTTCCCCAAGTAGGGAGCTGGTGTGGTGGATAGAGTGCTGGGCCTAGAGTCAGGAAGACATGAATTCAAATCCAAACTCAGACACTTGTTAGCTTTGTGACTCTGGGTAAGTCAATTAATCCTGTTTGCCTCAGTTTTCTCATCTGTAAAGATGGAAAGACTGGAGAAGGAAATTGCCAATAAAAGGAGAAAGAAAGAAATTAATAAAGAAAGAAAGAAAAAAAGAAAGAAAGAAAGAGAGAGAGAAAGCAGGAAGGAAGGAGGAAGGAAGGAAGGAAGGAAGGATTTTTCTTGTGTTTCCTGATAAATGTGGACACACACACATATATATATATATATATAGAAGAATTATACATGCTTAGCACATATTGGATTACTTGCTTTCTAGGGGAGGGAGTGTGGAGAAGAGAGGGAAAAAATTTGGAACACGAGATTTTGTAAGGGTGAATGTTGAAAACTATCTTTGTGTATATTTTGAAAATTAAAAAGGCATTATTTTAAATAAAATAAAACATAATCTTGAAAAAATGTTGCTGCATCTCAGTGAAGCCTTCTTCCCCAGATTTCTGAATCCGAAATCAGGTTACATGAGATAGAAAATCTGCAAAGTCACTTAGGAATATTAGGAAGTTAAGTACAATGGCCATTGTATGTGTTTTTTAGGGATTGGAGCTGGCCTGGGTGTTACAAGCACAGCAATGTACAATGAATGTGGTGAGAGTATGTTTCAGGTCCAATTAACTGCTCAAGACAGTCCTTGCAGTGATTTTGTGTTTCTGCTGAAAGGAAGAAGGCTGAAGGCTTATCATTCTCTATATGAGTATCTTGATGTATGAAGGGTAATTAGCTCTTTCCTTACCTGTGTCCTCCCACACACTTATATTGACAGTATAAGTCAATAATGAAAAGTCAGATGAGTGGATTTCATTTAGTAAAACATATCGGTTGATATGAATTATTCCTCCTAGTTTTTTATTTTGGGAGGTCAGGGGTCCTGGTAACCCTGGACAACCTAAATAAGGAATAGAGTCACCACAAACTATTTCTAAATTTTATGAATGATGCTCAATTCCATAGTGTCAGGTCAAGGTAGCTGCAGGTACTCTAGATACACACACACACCTTGTCCACTTTCTGGGCTGCCTTTCACAGAGATTAGCTGGTTAGTCAAATTCATAAATACACACACACACACACACACACACACACACACACACACACACGGCACCAGGGGACCCAAGCCTATGCTTCCCACACCAGCATCCTTCTGGTCTCTTCCCTCCCCCTGAATTTTTCATTGTTTGACCACAGCCCTCAAGGAACTGGCTTCTCCTGCTGGTGGTCATGATTACATTATCTCCGGGCTTTAAAAGTCCTGACTGGAGGCAGTCTAGATAAGACTGAAAGACTATTGGCTTCTGGTTCAAACTGCTCCCTTCCTGCCTTTGTGGCTCAGCTGTGTCTCCTCCCCCTCCCCCCATGGTGATAACACTGTGATTCTATGGTTCTATAAATGTGATTTAAAGTAAACTGAGATCCCAGCTGCAGCTCTGTGGGCCATTGAACACAGAATGGCTACATGCATCACAAATTGTTTTCAGAAGATAAATAGTATAGTGAGAAAAGAATAGAGGCATCTGTTGCAGGTTTGAAGAAATGAGGGAAAAAAATGAACTTGGATTCAAAGGACCTGAATTCAAATCCCAATCCTATAATTTATTAGCACTGAAACTTTTGGCAAATCACTTTGCCTTCCCTGGTTCTCAGTTTCCTCTTCTGTAAAATTAAAGGGTTATATACTAGGTGACCTCTGAGGTTCCATAATTCTTGCATAAGATTCTTTTTTTTTTCCTCAGTAGTATTTTAGTTTTTCAATTACATGTAAAGATAGTTTTCAACATTAATTTTTATAAGATTCTGCATTTTATTTTCCCTCTCCGTTCCTTGCCTCCTCCTCCTCAAGACAGCAAGCAATATAATACAGATAATAAATATATGTACAATCATTTTATACATTTTTCCATATTAGTCATGTTGTGAAAGATATATCAGAATAAAAGGGAAAAACTATGAGAGAAAAAAAAGTGAAACCTCATATGCTTTGATCCACATTCAGGTTTTCCTAGGTTTTTATCTGGATGCAAATATCATTTTTCATTCCAAACCTATTGGAATTGCCTTGAATTGCCTCTTTGTTGAGGAGGGTCATGTTCATCACAGTGGATCATCACATATTCCTGTTGTTACTGTGTAAAGTGTCCTGGTTCGACTTGCTTCACTTAGCATCAGTTAATTTAAGTCTTTCTAGACTTTTCTGAAATCATCCTGCTCATCATTTCTTATAGAACAATAATATTCTACTATATTCATATGCCGTAACTTATTCAACCATTCTCCAACTGAGGGGCATCCACTCAATTGCTAGTTCTTTGTCACCACAAAAAGAGCTGCTAGAAACATTTTTGTACATGTGGGTCCTTTTCGTTCTTTTGTGATTTTTTTCAGGATATAGATCCAGTAGAAACATTGCTGGATCAAAGAGTTTACATAGGGATCTTGCTGTCCCTGAAGGCTGCCCCACTTGGATCAAGGGCAACAAATCCCGAGTCCTCCAAAACCATAATGAAAGAATATGGTATCTTGGCTCACATCTGTGTAGCTTTTTCTGGGCCTGGAGTTGGGAAGACCAAAAAGAGTTCTAATCCTGTAGTAGTGACTGGGCAAATCACTTAATTCTGTTTGCCTCAGTTTTCTCATTTGTAAAATGATCTGGAGAAAGAAATCATAAATCCCTCCAGTATCTTTGCCAAGAAAATCCCAAATGGGGTCACAAAGAGTTGTATGTGACTGAAAGAACTGGACAAGAACAAAAAATCTTACTCATCATGATACAGTATATTTAAGTAGGAAGATGTAAGTAGAATAGAATATGTCCCTTGTTTGCAAAATACTTTCCAATTTTATTGGTATTGAGCCTCAAAACTATCCTGTGAGGTAGTTATTGAGTTAATGAGGTATTATCCTCATTGTACAGATGAGGAAATTGAGGTACAAAGATGCTGTAACTTGGCTAGGCTATGTGATCCTAGAGTCAAAAGTAGTATTTGAATCCAGTTCTTTGAGACTAAGTTCAGTATTCTCTTCATTTTGCCTCTTTTCTTATCTTGAACACATCACAATATTAACCTGCTCCATTTATTTTGACCTTCCATGCCTATGTGTAACATGTATTGGAGGAAAACAGTCAACTCTCCATAAATTCTAAGTATTTTCTTCTCTCAAAAGTGCTGGGGGGGGGCGGTGTGAGAGGACAGGAATCAGAATACTAATGTAAATTTGGAGGTGTCAATGTAGTTCTCTGGGAAGGTGGGTATTATTTAATATCTTGATGTGGTATGTCTTTTGTGTTTTTCTTTTTCTACTGGGAAAAAAACCAGTAATCCAATAATCCAGCTACTCTTCCTATATTAGTGTTTTGTGTAGAAAAACATACATACGCAGTATTTATAGTATATATACATATATAATGTGCATGCATTGTGCACACATTTATATATGTGTGTTATATGTGCATTGTGAATATGTATATACACATGTGTATATGCATCTTTAGTTCCCTTCAAGTCCTACTTTGATGCTTCCTTCTAGAAAGGAGATCACCCCATGTTTCTTCATGTAGTAAAGACTGTGGCTTGTTTTTGTTTAGTCATTTTAGTGGGGTCATACTTTTCATGACCCTATTTGGGGTTTACTGGCAGAGATACTGGAGTGATTTGCCATTTCATTCTCCAGTTCATTTTACAGATGAAGAAACTGAGACAAACAGGATTAAGGAACTTGCCCAGGATCACACAGCTAATAAGTGTGTAATGTTTGAGGTCATATTTGAACTCAGATTCTCCTGACTTTAGGCCTGTTGCTCTATCTACTGTGCCAGCTTTGGCAAGATCTAACAATAGAAACATTGGTATAGAAGAAAAGATTATTAATTGTAGAGTCTGTTTCAATAGCTATATGACCTTAAGCCAATCACTTAAGTCCAGATCCTTAGTTTCTATATCTAGAAAATTAAGATCATTAATTAAATTAAGTTAAAAACAATTCTTATAACAGCCACACAACAAATATATATTAAATGCCTGCTAAATGCAGAGTGTTGAGAATGATACAAATGGAATTGTGCACCCAGTGAAAAATCACTGACACCCATGATAACTTTGTTTTCTCATTGTGATTAATTGTCTCCTTATAATAGATGTAAACATTCACATGACATAGAAATTGAAAAGAGTGATTTTTTCATATACCAGTGCTTTTACTTTGGACTTTGTCTTTAAAAGAGAAAGCAGAGATTAAGGGAACTAGAGCTGAGAGACAGGAAAAGAAGGGAGGCAAAACTTAGACACTTGAACATAGTTCCCTAGAGGGAAAGCCTCCATTTGTGATCCTCTTTCTCCTTCTCTCACTTTCCCCTTATCTCTCCATAGGGAACTGTGAGATCTCAGGAGGATAAGAATCCCATGGGCCCAAAGCAGGAGAGAACCATGTGGTCCCAGGGAGGAGAAGCAAACTGAAGGAAAGCAGGCAACTCTCCATAAATCTTTAAATATTTTCTTCTTTCAGAGGTGTAAGGAGTGAGAGGGCAGGACACTGGATATTAACATAAATTTGGAGGTGTTACTATAGGTCCTAGGTTTGGTGAGGATTATTTAACAGCTTGGTATAAGTCTTTTGTGTTTTTCGTCTTCTATTGGGAAAAAATAACAAAACAACAACAAAACAACCCAGAAACTTGTCCTATATTTAATGTATTGTTGGCCTGAGGGCTTGCATAGGAAACAAAGTTCTTTACCTTTTCTATAGAAACCTAAAACTGAGTTGTTCTGATGTTCCTAGAGGAACCCTGGGGTAGGGATAAAACAATCAAAAATGTTCCCAACTCTGAGCTGAGTTTCTTTTAAACTCAAAGCTGTAATTCTGGGCCATGGTTGTACTTAGGTAAGACACAATCCTGTCAATAACTGCAGTAGCAACAGTAAACAAAAATAACAGTAAAGGCTGATACTAGTCATAGACTACTGGATTTTTTGAATGTAGTCAAGAGTTATACAAGTAAAAAAAAGTTTACCTCTAGATGCATCCTATGAAATAACTTAGACTAATTATAAAATCAAAACTTCCTCCATGGGCAACATACTGATGCACTCAACCATCTATATATCTGGAAAAAAATGAATGAATCAATAGAAAAACATTTATTAAATATCAACTATATGCTAGGCATTGCGCTAAAAGCTGGAGATAGAATTAAACAAGATAATTCCTGTCCTTAAAAAGTTTATATTCTTATGGAAGAAGATAATATAGAAATAAAGCTAGAAAAAGACTTGATACATATGGTGGTTTGGTGTGGACATGACCAGAAGAGACATGGATTCATGGTTCGGAACAAGATAAGATGAAAACTTCCCTACAGAGCTCAGAATCCCAGAGGCAGCATACAGGAAGGGCCAGTAAGAGGGGCTTGAGGAAGATGGCTGGAGTGCAGCCTGAGTTTTTTGGATTAGTTTTCAGAAATAGTGAGGTTTATGATAATACTTCAAAGTTGAATCAATGCCATCTGAAATTATAGAAAGGTTGTCCTGAAGGAGCTTAATGAACAAAATGAAGTGTGTATCATTTCTGTTATCCTGTGTATTATTGTTGGAGTTCCCAAAGATGCTATGAGCTTACAAAAGATAAACAGTCAGGTACTCTTCCCCAGTGCTAAACTCATTACCTGAAACGTCGTAGACACTCAATAAACACTTGCTGAAATACTGCTGCTAGGTCTGTATCCCAAAAATATATTCTTTAAAAGAGAAGAGGAGGGAAGGACCTACTGGGACAAAAATATTTGTGGCACCTCTTTTTGTGGTAAGAATTAGAAATCAAAAGGATGTTCATCAACTGGAGAACGGCTAAACAAGGTATAGTATATGATTGCAATGGAGTATTATTGTAGTATAAGAAATGACAAGCAGGAAGATTTGAGAAAAAACCTGGAAAGACTTACATGAACAGCTGCAAAGTGAACAGTACCAGGAGAATGTTGTACAGAGTAACAATAGTATTGTATGACAAAAAATTGTAAATGACTTAGTAATTCTCAACAATACAATGATCCAAGACAACCCAAAAGAATTAATGATGAGGCATATCTGCCTCCAAAGGAAGAACTGATATTGTCTGAAGACAGACTGGAGCATGCACTTTTTTGCTTTCTTTATTTCATTCATTTTCTTTTGTTCTGTTCTTCTTATACAAAAATAACAAATAAGAAAATGTTTTACATGATTGCACATGTATAACCTATGTTTGATTGCTTATTATTGGAGGGAAGGAAAGAGGGAAAGATAAAATTTGGAACTCAAACCTTTAAAAAAAACCACGCCAAATGTTAAAAAATTGTTTTAATGTGTAATTGGGGAAAAATATTTTTTTAAAATAAATACTTACTGGTTAATTTATTAAATTAAAAAAGCAGCCCTTTTATCTACCAGTGCATTAGTCCTCAGAACTCATTAAATATGCAAGAATAATAGCATGATGAGAGGCAGCATAATATAGTGTATAGAGAACTGGCTTCAAAATTAGGAAGACCTGAATTAAAGACCTGCTTCTCGCCTATATTATCTGGGTAAGCTTTTAACCTCTGGAGGACCACAAACAACTCTTTAAGGTGATAAGGTATGGGAAAGCTGCTGATCTGTGTAAGTAGAGAACATTTTCTCATCTGGCACTTGCCTATACCAGGGAAATTACAGGTCCATTTCTATCATCAACAAAGAATTATTTCTATCTAAACTCTACAACAATTGAAGTTGACTGTTTAGATCCTTGGGAATATAACAATTATAATAACAATAATAATTAGAATAATTCTATAACATAACAACTACAACTAAAATAATAAGTCCAAAGATAATAAAAATGACAATAACAACAAAAATAATAACCCCTTAAAGTCTAGTCTATCATCCTTGCCTTGAGGCAGTAGGGACAAAATAGGGGAATGCTATCCAGTTTGATATAAAATTAGACTTTGCAAGTTTTGAGATAGCTATGTTGGCTGCAAAAGCCTGCCAAAGATACTGAAACACTGGCAATACTATAGGAATTAGTCATTTGGTCAGTGTGATATAATTGTTCCTGAGTCGAGGAAATAGAGAGACTAGCACAGGACTGCAAGCCCAAGCTGGCTGTTGATCAATTTGACATGGATGACAGCCTAGCCAGTAGTCCATCTTTGTTTTCTGGTACTACTAGAAGAGAAGATGCACTGGGAAAAATCAGAAACATCAATACCCCATATTCTGAAAATGCTCCATTGTGGATAGTATTGTCCACTAAAATGGGTAAATCATGAGTAGGTATGAAATGAAATTAACTACATGAGTATTTTCATTTTGTTTCAATATCTTATCATAAAACTGGAAAAAGATTTGGCCAGTCATAGTCAATGGCTTCATCTGTTAATGGAATACTCAAATCTAAGTCTTGCTTGGATATTGCCATTAGAAAGAACGGAGGGAAATAATCTGTAATTAAATGCCTACTATGTGCTAAATGCTTTACAAATATCTTATTTGATCTCCATAACAACCCTGCTGGGTGGATATTGTTATCTTAATTTTACAATTGAGAGGATTAACACAGACATGTTATGTGATATGCAACGTCACACAGCTTGCAAAAGATTTAGGTCTTCTTCACTTCAGGCCCAGTACTCTTAACCACTGTGCTTCCCTCCCTGCCTCCTAGCTGTATAAGAAATAATGTTTTCTAACTCTGAGGTACCACTTCATACCACTTAGATTGTCTAAGATGACAGGAAAAGATAATAATAAATGTTAGAGGGGTGTGGAAAAGCTGGGACATTAATGCAATGTTGGTGGAGTTGTAGATTGATCCAATCATTCTGGAGAGCAATTTGGAGCTATGTCCAAAGACTATCAAACTATGCATGTCACATTCCCCATCAATTGGGGAATGGCTGAATAAATTATGATATATGCATGTAACGGAATATTCTATATTCTATAAGGAATGATGAGCAGGATGATTTCAGAAAATCCTAGAAAAACTTACATGAAGTAATGCTGATGCTGAATGATGTGAGCAGAACCAGGAGCAGAACCACAGTAATAAAAAGATTATGTGATGATCACCTGTGATGGACTTGGCTCTTTTCAACAATGAAGTGATTCAAGTCACTTTCAATAGATGTGACAGAAAAAAACATCCACATCCAGAGAGAGAACTAGGGAAACTGAATGTGGATCAAAGCACAATTTTTCACCTTTGTTGCTGTTGTTTGTTTGCTTGTTTTTTTCTCATGGTTTTTTCTCTCTTTTGATGTGATTTTTTTCTTGCACAGCATGACAAATATGGAAATACATTTAGAAGAATTGCACATATTTAATCTATGTCAGTTTGCTTGCTGTCTTGGGGAGGGAGGTGGAGGAGAGAGAGAAAAATTTGGAGCACAAGGTTTTGTAAAGATAAATGTTGAAAACTATCTTTGTGTGTATTTGGAAAAATAAAATACTACGAAAAAGAAAAAAAAGAAATAATGTCTTCTCTTAGCTCAGATTAGATAAAATGAGAACTAAAACCAAAAATTTACGAAAATTTGAAGAGAAAAAATGCACGCTAAAAACTCTTACTTAAAGCAAACTTTAGCAATTCTATCCAAGAGTAATTTGTAGCTGTGCTCAAGGAGTTATCAAACTGTGCATACCCTTTTTACCCAGAAGTGTTTCTATTGGGCCTATATCCCAAAGAGATCTTAAAGGAAGGAAAAGGACCCGAATGTGCAAGAATGTTTGTGGCAGCCCTTTTTGTAGTGGCTAGAAACTGGAAACTGGATGGATGCCCATCAATTGGAGAGTGGCTGAATAAAATATGGTATATGAATGTTATGGAATATTATTGCTCTGTAAGAAACGACCAGCAGGACGATTTCAGAGAGGCCTGGAGAGACTTGCATGAACTGATGCTGAGCAAAATGAGCAGAACCAGGAGATCATTATACACAGCAACAACAATATTACATGATGACCAATTCTGATGGACATGGCTCTCTGCAACAAAGAATGGTCTCAAACCAGTTCCAGTTGTTCAGTGAAGAAGGCCATATACACCCAGAGAGAGGGATATGAAATATGGACCACAACGTAACATTTTCATGATCTCTATTGATATTTGCTTGCATTGTGTTGCCTTTCTCTGATTTCCTTTTTTTTTTCTTGTAGATAGGATTTTTCTTGCACAACTTGTCAAGTATTTCAACATTATTAACATGTAGTGGACTTCCTGCCATCCAGGGGAGGGGAGGGGAGGTGACTGGGGGTAAAAGTTGTAACGGAAAGCTTTGTAAAGATCAATGCTGGGGAACTACCCATACATATGTTATACAAATAAAAAGCTTTAATAAAAAAAAGAAATTCTATCCAATAATGAAATGGATGACAAAAACAATGCCAGTGTTTCAAATGATTTTGAAAAGTAGATAGGATTACTTAGATTGGAATTTCAAAAATCTCTTTTTAAGTTTGTGGTATTAATTCAACTACCAAATAAATTAACAAAACAATAACCAGAAAATCTGACATTTACTTTAACTGACATAAAGAAAAAAAATTCTTCCACAATATTTTAAAGAAACTATGAAAAAATTTAAGGCTCTGCCAACAAAAATATATGTAGTTACTGCCATAGAAAGAACCTTGGTGATAAAGGTGGAGTTAGCTAGAAATGCTTTTAAGGAGAGATGTCACATACACCATGACAAAAGTGATTAGAGAAAGCTATTGAAAACTAGTGAAAATGCATTGTACATTACAGCAAGTACATCTAACTGGTACAAATAGCAGAAAATTTGAATATCATATCATCTAGTTAAAGGCAATTTTAAAAAATGACATGTAGAATCAAATATGAAAAACAGGAGACACAGTGGATAGACAACTGGGCCTATCATCAGAAAAAACCTGAGTTCAATTCTGACCTCAAAAAGTTACTAGGAATATGACTCTGGACATCTTAATTAACCACTGCCTTGTCTTGGTTTTTTCAGCTGTAAAAATTATGGTAATAATAGCACCCTCATCACAGATGTAAGGATCAAATGATATAATTTATAGTTGTAAGAATCAATAGGGCAGTTCCATGATTCTAGATAGATTGCCATCCTAGGAATCAGGAAGACTCATCTTCCTGAGTTCAAATCCAGCCTCAGACACTTACTAATTGTGTGACCCAAGGCAAATAACTTAACCTTATTTTTCTCAGTTTCCTCATCTGTAAAATTAACAGAAGAAGAAAAATGGCAAGCCACTCTAGTATCTCTGTGAAGAAAATTCCAAATTGGAACACAAAGAATTGGACATGACTAAAAAATAACTGAACAACAACAATATGAAGAATCAAATGATACAATATTTGGAAAGCTTAACACAATGCCTGGAACTTAGTGAGAATTTAATTAACTTATTAGAAATTCCTTTAATCACCAATTGAAAAAAAATGTTAAAAGATTAAGGCAATACAAAGAATTAAATCAAAGAGTAAAATAAACAATTCAACATCAGAAGCTTAAGAAGAAAAAATCAATAAGAAAGAGAACCTCTGAAGGAGCATGTAGAAAATTAAACATACCATCTTTCAGTAATACCATTTAACTCCTTAATTTCTCTACCTTAGTCTTTAGTCCACTATTATTTCTTCTAACCAGAATTGAGTTCCAAATTAAATGAAAATCTTACTACTCCTTGATTCACATGGATGACAAAAAATTTTGTTGCTTTGTTGAAAAGCATATTAAATAGCTTCTCCATCTCATGAAATATTTCTTTGATGGCATAAAAGTATTTGCATTTGATAGTGTAAAATTCTTATATGACACTCTACAAGGAGTGGCTGAGATGGAAGATTACAAGCTTGAACCTGTAAAATTATTAGAGACAATGTGTTAAAGTGATACTTTGCTTGATCACTTCCCTGCAGGAAAACTATAAAGGGGAAAGGTATAGCTGGATTTGAGAAGAAACTTATGGATGTTTTGAAATCAAATGGGAAGAATATGTTGAAATAAATTAATGCCTACACAATAACCAGTCTTTCCACATACCTTTGGAATTCTAAAATTTTTTTGTAGTTCCTGTCTATATAAACAATTTGATTAAGATATATATATACATATATATATATTACAAAATTCACTGTTTCATTTGAAATATACTTATTTATTGCTGAAAATTTGAAATAATGGATACAAAAGAGGTTCTTAAGTATGTATTTGTTGGTTGTCCAGTAAGTGCATGTGAAGTTTCTATATAGTGTCCAGTGGGATGGGTAGGATTTCAAGATGTTCTGAGGGGATATAGGTCAATCTCAACAGGATAGCATATGATATGATAGCCCTCGGATCTTCCTCAGAGGGTAATTGGACTTCCAACTGCAGTACAGAGATCCCAGGGCTGGTGTCAACAGATGGGCAAATGTATGAGGGATTCAAGCAGAGTGCAGTTGCCATCCTACCTGTCTCCCCCATTCCAGAGTAAATTTTGGTAGGTTGCCATAGATAAAACTGGAGAGTTCTTCCCCTAGGTGGGGACCAGGAAACATGCCAACTTGGGAGGCAGCTACTGAGTCCATCCCCTAATGTCCAAACCAAAACCTCAGAACAGGTGGGATTTCTGGGATTTTCCTCTTTCAGCCACCCAATAGGTAAAGGGGCACCATGTTCCAGATTAAGACAGAAGGTACCCACAATTCTAAAATCAAGGGTTGTTGATATTTTTGTCCCAGATTGGGTGAGAATCTGAATGACTATAGGTCAGAGAGTGCTGCTACTGCTGTCCTCCAAATTATGGAACTCCTATGTTATAAAGCTTAGGAGATGGGCTGAGTTTTCCCAGGTCTAATGGTGTTATTGCTTATAAAACTGCACAATATTAATGAAACACAAGTCTTATCACCCCAAGCTACATCTGGAAAGTTTAATATTTCCTCATCAAAAGAGAGGGAGAGGATTGATCTTATATAAACTTTTAGTTAAAACTAACAATGCTATTAGATTTCTTGAATATAACTAAAAGTAGTTTATCTTATGACATGGCAAAGTGGAATCAAAAGTCTCTGTATATGCAACATCTATCTGTTTCTATGATTTTATCAGTAACAGTTTTAAGCAATTCATTTTTAAAATTTTTTTAAAATTTATTTTTTAATAATATATTTAATAGTATTCCAAACACATGCAAAGATAGCTTCCAACATTCACCTTTGTAAAATCTTGTGTTACAGATTTTTGTCCCTTGTCTCCTTTTACCTCTTTCCATGACAGCAAGCAATCTGATACAGGCTTAAAAATGTGCAATTATTCTAAACATATTTCCATATTCTTCATGCTGCACAGGGAAAATCAGATCAAAAGAAAGAAACTCAAGAAAGAAAAAAATAAGTAAAAAAACAAACAAAAAAGGGGAAATACTCTTTGACCAACATTCAGTCTTCATAGTTCCCTCTCTGGATGCAGATGGCACTTTCTATTATAAGTCTATTGAAATTGCCTTGAATCATCTTATTGTTGAAAAGAACCAAGACCATCACAGTTGATCATCACATCTCCTCATTTCACTTAGTATCAGTTCATATAAGTCTTTCCAGGTTTTTTCTGAAATCAGCCTGCTCATCATTTCTTATAAAACAATAATATTCCATTACATTCATAAACCATAACTTATTCAGTCATTCCCCAACAGATGGACATTCACTCAATTTCTGGTTTCTTGCCAGTACAAAAAAGGCAAGAAATTCATTTTTAGATTCCAGTAAGCTTTAGATTTTTTTTACCATATTTCCCTTACTGACTACTATTCTAATTATATTGTGGTTTATATAGTATTTACAATTTTCTTTTATTTTTTAACATTTATTTATAAATCTTTATGTCTTAGTGTTTTCTTTTTCTTTTCCCTTTTTTTTTTTGAAAATAGCATGTACCCTTTCTTGAACTGCTAATTTGTTGTTATATATTTTGAATCCTTCCTGCTGTTCTGCCGGGTACATGACAATATTCCGTTTTGGTTTTTTTCCTCCTTTATTTTCCTTTTCTGAAAAAAAATAAAAATTTTAAAATTAAATAAAATATAAAATAACATACATTTACATATTTAAGTGAAAAATTTTAATACATATATTAGGATTTCTCTACATATATCAAAATCTATTTTTATGGCACTCTGATCAATTCCATAATTATTATTTATCTTTATATTTGATTTATATTCTGAAAGAAGGATGTTGACATATTTTATCATTGATCATTTTATATAGAGATCCTTTTTGTAATTTAATCAATTTCTTACTTAAAGATTTTAGTTGATAGATCATTAACTGCAAATGCATTTAATATTGGCATGCTTTCATAGTAGTTTTTTTAATGTGGGCAGCTAGGTGGTGCAGTGAATAAAACAATGCCCTTGAAGTCAGAAAAACTCATCTTTCTGAGTTCAAATCTAGTCTCAGACACTTACTAGCTCTATGACCATAGGCAAGTCCCTTCCCTCAGTTTCCTTATCTGTAAAATGATCTGGAGAAGGAAATGATAAATCACTCTTGTATCTTTGTGGAGAAAACCCCAAATGGAGTCACAAAAAGTAAAACATGAGTAAGAAGAGTGCTGGCCTTGAAATCAGGAGGACCTGAGTTCAAATTTGACCTCAGACAATTCCTAGCTGTGTGACCCTGGGCAATTAACCCCAATTGCCTCAGCAAAAACCAAAATAAATAAACAAACAAAACCATGACTAATAAACAACAATAGTTCCCTTAATATGTAATTTAGCTGTAGAACCCATAGGGATTAAACCCTAGACTAGAAAAGCAAGAAACCTTTCCATTTCTACTCACTGAAGGACTTGACTCTGGGATTTTTCTCCTCTCAGTCAGAAGTAGAAAAATAGAAATTTGGCTTTTCTCAGCAACTATCCCTGGTTCAAGGTTGGAGCCCCTTAATGAAAGACTTAGTTTTGGCATGTGGTCATATGGGCCATACTAGTATGGTAAGAATGGTCATAAAAGGAAATAATGTTTTCAAGAGATAGTGTAGAATAAGAACTCATTAAATGTGATATTGATTAGATGTGAGAGGTGAGGGGCAGGGGTTGATGGTAGGGTAGGATGGATCAAAGATAACCCCAAGATTCGGTGGTGAAATTGGATAAAAGTAAAGCATGTAGGACTCATTGTCTTCAAAGAAGAAAGCACTCACATATATGAAATTCATGACTTTTGAGAGATGAAGAATCTATTCAGTTTTACACAGTTTTTTTTCATTAACTGAGGAGTAGTGTAGTGCCTGGAGAGTTAGCTTTGAAGCTAGGAAGACCTGACTTTAAATCCTTCTTCTGAAACATACTGGCTATAAGTCATTTAATTTCTAAGTGCTCTAGACAGCTATCTAAGACTAAATTGCAGTGAAGGTACCAATCTTCATTGGCAACATTCAGTTCCTCACTAAAAAGTACCTCGTGCAAGTAAAATCACAAGTATTGCCCTTCTCCCTGTATTATTATATAATGTGATGCAGTATTTTCCAATTGCTTTGTGTGCTTAAATCTTATCTCTTCCCCCCACCAAGAATTATCTGTTGATAATAAGGACTACCTCATATTTATGTTCGATTCCTGAAAAGTCCTAACACAGGATATATAATAGAGGTTCAATAACATATCAGATTAAATGAAAAAATACCAACTCTTTCTAATTTTCTGAATTGTCTTGGGATCAATTATTTCTGGAGGCATCTTTTGCAAATTAATGTAATCATTACAGTGTAGTCCATCACCCATTCCATCACCCCTATTCTAGTCTTAATCTTCCTTTACCATCTTGTCCAATTCAACCATATACTATCCTTGACTCTTCAATCCCTTTCCCCTTTGTTGTCTCACCAGGCACCTTATCAAATCTTCTCCATGAATTATTGCTTGACATCTGCTTTTTTGGCTTTTATTTGAGGGCTGATAAATACTTCTGGGGAAAGTTATGCAATAAGTCTGAAAAGGTATCCACAAAGTACTTTGATCTAATTTCAAATGAATTTTTCCCCCCATAAAGAATCCTTTCATTACCTGATGGACTTTGTATCATGCTATACCTACAGCATTTATTCCATTCTCTCACCAAGCCCTTATATCAGGCTTTTTTCTCTACAGCCTCAATACAGGACCTTACATTCTACTTCTCTGAGAAAGTTAGAGCCAGACATGAACTTCCTTTTCCTTACTCCTCACATGATAGCCCTCTTTTATGACTCCCCAATTTTCCCCTTTGCTCTAGTCTCTGAGGAAGAGGTTACCCTTTTCTTTGCTCATGTCAGCACTGTCTTTTAACTTTGATCCCTTCTCCTCCAATTTCCTCTGTGAATTTGACCCTACCATCATAAACCAATTAATCAATGAATATGTATTAAAAACTTAAAATGTTATGTTTCACATACTGTGATAGTTACTTTAGTTACAAAAATAAAAATGAAACACCTCTTCTCAAAATGCTTACGTAACTTTGGTAGAACATCAATAATTACAATAATGATGATTCTATTGAAGCCCTGGTGGGAATGAGACAAGAGTTTTGTCCCCTTGCTAAAGAATGTGCACAATCAGATACACGTTTCCTCTGTGTATCCCCAATCTTGCCACAAGGATTTGTCAAAGAGGGTTAGTCATTGAGCAGCAAGCCAATTACTGGATAGATTTGAACAGAAGAAAGAACATGAGCTTTAGCTTTCTTCTCTCTTCTGTATTTTTGATCAGGGATTTGAACAGCTCTCCTTTGTGCTTCTTGTGAGGAAGCAGGAGTTTTCTTCCATTTTGCCCCAATGAAAACTGTTTGGATATGGCAGCAAGAACATGTGCTCATCTAGGTAAACCTAAATATGACTCTCCAAGCCTTAACAGACTCTTCTTCTTTGAGTTTCTTTCTCTGAGCAGAGATGACCCAGCAGTGGTCCTCAGAAGGATGTTCCTAAGTTAGGGATTAGGCTTTTGAGTTGGAGAGTTCCATAGTTCTTAAGGATTTCTCTTACTGGCACTGACCAATACCAGGAGTCTTCTGTAGCCACTTCAATGCTTCTCCTAGAAGATAATCATCAACAGGAAGATGAACCCAAGTCATGCCTGTCAAGAAATATGGAAGGAAGGAATGAAACAAGGAAGGAATGAAAAGGAAGATTGGAGAGAGAAAAGAAAGAAGAAAAAAGAAAGGGAAGAAAGTAGGAAGGAAGGAAGAAAAGAAGGAAAAAAGGAAGGAAAAGAAGGAAGAAAAGAAGGAAAGGAAGGAAGTAGGAGATACAATTGGAATGGGAAAAAATTGAAACAAGAAGACAATTGCAATAGTCCAAATCAAAGACACTGAGGGTCCAAAAGTGGTGAATACATGAATAGTGACAAGGAGTGTGTGAGTACTTATGAAAGTAGAAGCATCAATATTTGACAAGTGATATGTATAGGTGGGATGGAAGAGTGAGGAGATTAGGATAATAAAGAGATTTTGAAGCTGAGTGATTAGAAAGATTGTGGTATCTTCAATACAAATAGGAAAATTCAGAAGAATTCTGGTTTGGGGGTGGAGGAAGAATCAGCTTAAATTAAATCATCACACATTTATTACTCACTTATAACATGATTGGAAAAGTCCAGAAGACTTTGGACTTCTCATCTTCCAACATGACAGCCAGTTTTCACTATGCTAAGTGCAGGGAATATAAATATAAGCAGGAAAAAAAAATACCTTCCCTCAAGGTGCTTGCATTTCAAAATGAGGAAGACAATATACAAAAGGAAGCCGAATAGGAGTGTGGAGGAAGCACCCATGTACCCAGCAGGGGTATGGTAGAGAAAGTCCAGAGAGTCAGGAGTAGAGTCCAGCATGAATGAAGATATGGTTTTCCTGGGCATTTTTTTTAAAATGGAGTTTCTAGGAAGAACCAGTCAATTTCCTGAAGAGGTTTCAGGGGATATACAATTTCCAGTATATTAAATGTTTAAAAGGGAGTTGGTGATTGAACTAAAGAGTGAAATTAGAGCTAGAAAGTTAAAATTGGGAGTCATATACCTGTAAATGATATATATAAGTATTTATAAGTGTAAATATGTAAATATACATATAATTGACAATTAAACTCATGGAAGCTGATGAGTTTACAAAATGAGAGAATATATTTAGAGAGAGAGGAGAGCCCAGGACAGAGCTTTGGGGATGCCTATAGTTACTGTGGGTGATTGTATGAAGATCCAGTTAAAAAAAAAGACAGGAAAGGAGGAATTATGCAGGTGTAAGAGAACAAGGAGATGATGGTATCCTGAAAAACCGGAGAAGAGAGCGTATTCAGAAGGATAAGGTGATCAATAGTATCAGATGTAGAACAAAGATAGAGAAAGATAGGGATTGGGGGAGGTTGAATGACTGTCATTTAGAGTTCACTTGGGAGGGGAGTGGAAAGACTGCTTGCTCTGGAGTCAGGAGGACCTGAGTTCAAATGTGACATTAGAAACTTGCTAAGTGTGTGATCCTGGGCAAATCATTTCTCTCCAAATGCCTCAAAAACCAACTCAATGACAATTTAGGAGTACCTTTCTATTGAATAATGCAGTCAGAAGCCAGATTGCAAAAGGTTGATGGACGGAGTAAAAGGAGAGAAAATGCAACTGGAAACAATGAATATAGGCAGCTTTTTCTAGGTTTGATTAAGTAAGGAGGAGAGATGTATTGGACCATAGTTTTAGAATAAGGTAGGTCCTAGAGAAGGCTTTTTTTTTCCTTCTGAAGAATAGGAGAAACTTAGGCAAATCTTTTTCTTATGTTCCGTCACCTCCCCTCCCCCGGATATTTCTTTGTGACCTTCAAATATAACTAGATTTATATTCATCTTTAAGAACAAAACAAAACAAAAACTTTAATCAATCCTGTCGTCCCCTTCAGTTATAATCCTAAAACCCTCTTCTTCTTCTTCTTTTTTTTTTAATAGTTAAATACTTGGAAAGCATTATGTATGCTTTCTGGCTCCATTTCTTTAGTCATGTCAATAGATCATTACTTTTTTGGAAAAGAGAGCTTTCCCTATACAGTATATATTTGTAATTTTCCTTAAACATGTAAAAATGAAGTTGGAAACAACACTGTCTCATTCAAGTCTCCATACCTTCACTAGATGAGAACATGTCTCAATTATAGGCCTTGAACTAAGTACCCAAAAGGGCTTGAACTGTTGCTGCATGAATTACTATTCAGTGGGAAGAAATTTGGCCATGCCTCAGGGATCATTTATAAATTATCATGTTAATTGAGAAAGGATTGGTTTTCAGAAATCGGAGTAGGGGTAATATGTTAGCTGAATCCCCTGAGAAGGAACCATTTGAGCAAGAAAAAGAGCCTCAACTTTGACCTTGGTCCTTTTTTACCCTTTACCTTTGAATGGAGAAAGACATTGCATACTTCAAAGGATCCAGAAGATTTCAGACTTCCCAACTTCTCATTGGTGACTTGGTAATATCAGCCTGAGGCATTAGGAGCCAACGGCAGACTTGACTCAGAACCCAACACAGAAATTATACTATGCTTAAGGGAAACTTCATGAGGATTCCGTGATTGGGAGAAAAGTAACTAGGAGCTGTGAGTTAAACTCAGCTGTGAGTTAACTGTTAAATATTTAACAATCAGATCTGAGAGGGAAGGGAAAGATGTTTGTGTGTGAGTGTAAATGTGCATACAGACTACATATACAAGGCACACTTTTGCCAATTTTTGTGCAGCCCTACTATCCAACTCTTTGTGATTCATTTGGGGTTTTCTTGGCAAAGACACTAGAGAGTGTTTGGCCATTTCCTTCTCTACCTCATTTTAAAGATGAGAAAACTGAAGCAAAAGGATTAATTGATTTATCCAGGGTCACACAACTAATAAGTGTTTGAGCCCAGATTTGAACTCAAGAAGATGAGTCTCCCTGACTCCAGCCCTGGAAGTTTATTCTCTGCCTTACCTAGCTGGGCTAATTTGCCAAGCAAATTACAATTCATACAGTAAAATTAACAAATCACACTTGAGTACCAGTATCAACTAGCTGTAGCACATTTCTTGTTTCCCTTTTTGTTACAGGATTTATCCTAAGCTTTATCTCTACTGTACCTATATTCTGTATGGACATATGGGAGGGTCTTTCACAGATTTGTGGGGAGATATTTTGAATCAAATGTATTTATCATATTACCATATGATACTATCATATCAAACAGTGAATTTTAAAAGCTACCTAAAATTGACTAATTAAATCATTCTTACCTAATAATCTTAAGGGGAGTGGAAGAAACACACCAATTGGGGCTTGAGCCAATAGTGTTAGTAAAAGCTCCTCAGGGATATCTCTAGAACCCTGAGAGGGAAATGTAGCTTGCCAAGAACTAAAAAGGAAGTTGAGGTAAGGACTTCCAGATCCTTACACAGTAATTGTGAGTGTATGTATCTATAAAGACAAATATACACATACATATGTAATATATGTACATAATATACAAAATATATATATATATACTGTATAATTATATTTTGTATTTTAGCAATTAAAATATAAGCTTCTTCAGGGCAGGACCACTGCCAAATATTATGCCTCATACATAATTGTAAGTTCTTAATAAATCTTACTCGAATTTAATTGAACTAGAGTAAGAATGAGTATTCAGGAGGGACCTTGAGTGTTCAAATAAATAGGAGGTACTAATGCAAAGTAGGAGCCACATCCCTAAGGTGATAATAAATAATCAAACATAGGAAGTAAGCAGTAATAGAGTAACAGCTGGTACAACTTTTGCACATTGGTGACAATGTGACCATGAAGTAAAGGAAGCCCCTGTGTAAGATAAGCAACCTGAACTTGTAGGGATGACGAATGGAACTGAGTTGCCACCAAAAAGAAAAAAAAATAAAATAAAAACCCTGCTATGCTGAGAACTCGTTAGTGATATAGGATATGACATATGGGTAGATAATATAGTCTCGAGTCTAGATTTATTTAATTAACCAATACCAATCAGAATGAGGGCATTTCCAGGGGAGTGATAATTGTCTGGAAGTTATGGATGCCTCCAGGCTGAGCCTCTAGCCAGAAAGCCCAGACAGTCACTAATCCTCAGGAAGCAATGATCCAAGGTCACTCCTGCCATTTTAAACAGGATTTTTTTAAAAAAGGTTTAGATCATAGTCCTAATGCAGCCTGTGAAGATTTCAACTGTAATGTCTGTGGACTTCCCCATATAGTTCACTCTCTGAATATTAGCCATATGGATTTTTCCCCCCTCTAGATTCAGTATTGTACTGGCTAAAGCGTTCCTAAGTCTCAACTTTTGACAAGTTTGTGAAGAAAACTTCACTAATTCAGCAGATAGAGGAAATTACAGTATATATGTAGACATTTAAAACTCTGGAGCAATGTTAGCCAAGTATTGTTAAGTAAAAGTTCTTAGGGTACTGCTTCAATGGACAAATAAAAACTAAAGAACTTTTTTTGTAAAAAAATTTTTACATATGAACAGGTACTCTGAAAGTAACTTTTTTTTCTTTTTTATTAAGCAGGTGAAGTATTTCTTTGTAATCTTGTTGATGTTATTCATGTTTTTTTGTGAAGGCCTCACAAGTAATGGATGTATAAGGGGTTCAGGGAGAACTAGTGCCCCTGGTGTGAAGGCTGCTATTCCTTTTCAGAGCCACTCATCCACCTTTGGTGTCCAGCTGTCACACAACTCTCACCTTGGCTCCAGGAAGTTTAGCTGCACAGCAGCCACATCCCAGTAAAACAGTCTTGACAGGCTAGACCAGGTCCAGGGTAACTGATGGGCCTCAAACTGGTGGGTGAGTTAGCAGGGTGTCTGCTCCAGCCTGGTGATGATTTACCCTTGTTAAATAGGTATGCAGGACAATTTGTTCCAGTGGGGATGAAGGCAGCTGAAGAAGGTGCTACGGAGAGCTTGGTCAGACATCAGAGAGGCCAAATTTATCCACTTCTTCCCAGGCCATGCCCAATTCTCCTGCCTTTTATCTTGCCACTAGACTTTGAAGACTGGAGGAGAGACTCTGCCTCATTTAAATCCAATTCATGAACGAGTCAAAACAGTATCTTCATGATGTCATTGGTCCTCTGGAAAACGAAGGACAAACAGCAGTGGATGTGAAACTGAATTTCAATTTTAATCTTATCTGAATTACCACAAATTCCAAATTAGTGGCACTTTAATTATTGAAGTTTGTCTATGCTGTGTGGCTATTTGAACAGAGTGAAATTGAGGCTACAGGCCCATTTAAGAAGAGTCAGAAGTCAGTCTACTTAGACCATTGCTTGGCATTTAGCCAGATTTCTCTCATTTAAGGTTTCCTTCTTAGGTTAAAAAAAATAAATAAATACATAAAGGTGCAGAATCACAGGACCCCATGGCCTTGGCTTCATAGCAACTCAAGAGTTAACTTCAAGAGGGGAGAACTCCCCAACCAACTTGCATCTCATCCTTCTTATATGTCATGTCTACCCTCAGGGATGGCCCTAGGCTAAATTGTGAATTAGGTAAAGTTTGTTTTTCATATCAACTGTGCTTTACACGTCCCTATCTCAATCCCAGTCATCCTCACCCAAGGGGGGCAGTGCCCTCTTGTGGCCTCCTGGTATCCCAGAACTCCCCTCTCCCTGTGGGGGCTTTCCCTTCCCCTTCCCAAGACCTACCCTATGCATCCTAGCAGCATAATTTGTCCTACTTCCCTTCCTCTCACCTAACTTCCTTTCTACCTTCCCTCTTTAGGACTTAATTGTTCTTATTTTGACCACTGCTCCTCAGTCAAAATCCCTTTAAAAAATTCCTTTAAAAAATCAAGTTTCTGGTCTCTTTCAATCAATGGATCAATCAATAAGCATTTATTAAGTGTCTATTAAGTGCTAGACCTAAGGAAAAATGATAAATAGAAGATAATAGAAGGCACAAGCAGCTGGAAGCATTAGGACTACGTCTGAGCTAAGCTTTGAAGGAAACTAGGGATTCTGTTCTCTCTGGGAACAATTCACTCTTTAAGTGTTTAAAGGGCCATGTGTGGGACTCTGTTCTCATTGGCAGTGATCAATGCCCAAGGATACAAGAAGGGGGGGCAGAACTGGTGACAGTAGGAGAGAAGAGGGGCATTAGATTCTCGTGACCTCTTGTTTGTCCTTCATTCTGGAAAAGGACCATGACATCAGGGAGGTGATGTCATGCAAGTGAATTATGTTTAGGGGAGGAAGAGTTGTCAACTGCCCGACTTTCTCCTGGCCACTGGCTTGGAGAGGAAGATCCTGGATGACAATTCCTCTTCAGCTTGCTGAAGGGAAAGAAAGAGGAAAAAGCCAACGAGAGGAACTAACTCTCTATCATGTTCCTTTCCCCAGCTTGATGTAGGAGACTTCTAGGAATGTTTCCTTTGGGTGAGAACAGGGACTTTCTCTCTTGGTTGAGCCCTTGGTTGTTGTTGTTTGTCCTTCATTCTCAAAGGGGATTCTAACATTAGGGAGATTGTGCCATGACATTAATTGGATTTGAGTGAAGGAGGGCTGTGCAAGGTCACCTGCCTCACTTTCCCCTTTGGAATCATCTGGGTCCAGTGGCTGGTTATAGATCAGGATGACTGGAGATACAGTGAAAGACATTAAGCTAAGGTCTTCAAAGGGTCTCAGTTTGATTGAGGCCATACCCATTTAGTGTTTAAGGATAGATATAAGTTGAAGTAAAGAATGGCTTCTTTCACCTAGTCAAAAAAATGAATAAATGAATCTGGGAGGGGAAGACCTTCCAATCAAAACAGAAAAGATTCCTTCTCTCCCTCCTTCTCTCCCTTTCTTCTTCCCTTCCTCTTTCTCTTCTTCCCTCCGTTCTTCCCTCCCTGCCTCTCTCCTCCTCTCTCTCCTTCCCTTTCTTCTTCCCTTCCTCCCTCCCCCTCTTCCTTCCTTTCTCTCTCTCCCTCCCTCTCTGTCCTTTCCTTCTTCCCTCCCTCCTTGTCTGTCTTCCTTTTTTCCTTCTTTTCTTCTCCCTCCCACCTTTTTCTCTGCCAGATAGGGCATCATTCCCCTATTTGCAGATGCTCTTAATTTTTTTTGATAACCAAACCCTCCCAAGATATTTGAATTTACTGGCTAGATTTCTTTCTTACGGTGCCTTAAATCGACTCTCATTTATTTGCCAAAAATAGGTTCCAGACTAACCTGGAATTGGTCCTTGCTGGGTCCTGACTGACTCAGGGTGAATGTAGATAGCAATCACTGAGCTGAGTTACCTTGCTTCTTAAAGGAGAGCTCTTCGTTTTTTATACTTTACTATTTGCTATGCATGTCATTGCAGAATTTGTATTTGATGGACAAGAAGTTAAGCCTTGGATATAAAACTTGGGGCTCTTCTTTCCGCATTAAATAAATAATAATCAGTAACATTGACCTAAAAATCATGCCCTCTAGAGGAATAAGATTTAAAAGATTAGATAGATATAAGGTACCCCCCTCTCTATGAGGAGAGCAGAGTGACCAATCTTTGGCTCCAAATTTCTGCTTCCCTTATTGGCAGGAATCAATATTTCTCTTGAAGAAGGGTGGGGAGAGAAGACTCTAGAAATATTTTGATACTCCTCACTTTCTCAAATCATTTTCATTTGTCTCTTCCTCTGATTGAAGGGCAAGAGGGTGAATAATTAAGTCCTCCCAAGGTATTTCTCTCCATTTTATTTTTCTTTTCTTTTTTTTTTAGAAGCAATTGGGGTTAATTGATTTGTCCAGGGTCACACAGCTAGTGTGTGTCTGAGGCTGAATTTGAACTCAAGTCCTCCTCACTCAAGTTCCAGTGCTCTATTCCCTGCACTACTTTGCTGTCCTTGTAACTCTATTTTCTATCAACAGCATTGCTTGTTTTCAATTTCATGGAACAATATGTCCCTCATCTATTGCTTTTCATCTTCCTTTCATAGGCTATCTTCCCTCATAAAATGTTAAGCTCCTTGAGGGGCAGGGACTAGCTTTCCTTTTTTAAAAATTCTTTTTTATATCCCCACTGTTTAGCACAATGTGTGGAACACATGGGAGTTTTCATTGTTGTTTAGTCATTTTTAGTAATGTCCAACCCGTGATCCCCTTTGGGGTTTTCTTGGCGAATATATTGGAGTAATTGGTCATTTTCTTCTCTGGCTTATTTTACATTTGAGAAAACAGAGAAACAGGATGAAGTGACAGAATAAAGAAGAAGAAGAAGAAGAAGAAGAAGAAGAAGAAGAAGAAGAAGAA
>JAJPUD010003513.1:117750-137817 GCA_023553655.1 Myrmecobius fasciatus
AGAAGAAGAAGAAGAAGAAGAAGAAGAAGAAGAAGAAGAAGGAGAAGGAGAAGAAGAAGAAGAAGAAGAAAAAGAAAAAGAAGAAAAAGGAAGAAGAAGAAGAAGAAAGAGGAAAAGCAGAAGAAAGAAGAAAAGTAGCATTTAGAGCACTATGTACCAGGCACTATACTAAGTGCTTTATAATTTGATCTCATTTGATTCTTTCAACAAGCTTATAAGGTGTTATTATTATGCCCCCTTTGCAGATGAAGAAATGAAAGAAAACAGAGATTAAAGGATTTGCCCAGGGTCACACAACCAGTAAAAATCAGAGGCTGGATTTGGACTTAAATCTTCCTAGTTCCAGACCCTATCACTCTATCCACTGTACTAACTAGTTTATGCTTAAGTATAGGAGCATCCACATTAGATAAGAAAATGTAACTACTGAAGTGTTAAAGCATAATGCACTTAATGTATATTACCAGTGAGTTTTCTGGGACATCTAACTGATAAACTGGTTCCCACTGAGCCATGAATGACTTTGAATGAAAAACTTTAGGGATGAGCATATCAGCAACCTCCATGGTGCCCCAGCCAATCAGCTCTCCTGCTCTGTCCCATGAAAAGGGGCCATCTAATTCCCACCTCTTCCCACCTCTAAGTTACCTCCATCCTTTGCAAAGAGTTATGAATACTTTTTCTTCATTTCTCCAATGATAATTTAGTATCTCAAACTCATACACATACACATGCTGCATACTTAAGTCATTTTCAAGACCCAAATTGAACCTTATTTTTTTTTACTTGGAGCAGAAATGGTTGGAGACCAGAAGGCAGAGGTATTACTACAGATGACGATCCAACTATGCATCTGGGAGAGGAAGAGATTATCTTTGGGTGTTATTTCCACAAGACCAGAGTAGAAAATATCTGCCCTACTAAACTGTCACAGCTGCCTAAAGTTACACTTTTAATTTCTTTACTCCAGTAAATACTCCTGAAAGGAATAGAATCTCCATTTTATTTCAAAGTCCATCTAAGGCAATGCCCCAAATGAGACCCTGGAACTGTTATGGAAATTCCAGATGTCTATATCTATCTAGATTACCTAGCACAGTAAAATTCCTCCCTTTTCTTTCTTTTTTATTTATTATCAGCTAATTAGTTTTCTTTCTGATTAGCCCTTTTGGGGTGGGGGAGTGGGATTAGGAGGTTCATGGCTTTTGGACAATCTAAGCTCTTTCTTTTTCCCTCCAGCCTTAATCTCAAAATCTTTCTCCTGTATCATTATTAATGAAACATTCTGCAACTTTTTGACTAGTCCACAGTTAGTTTCTCTGATTATTATTCAGTACAAACACCTCAGCCTTCCTAGCATTTTCATTGATTCCAATTAAAAGTCAAATTCATAATCATGGTAATGCAGACTCCCTCATATGCATCCCTCTGTACTGACAGATCTCCTCCTTCCCTTCCTTCCTCCATCCAGGGTTGATGGATTCTCAGTGTCAAAACATTAACCTTTCTGTTTGGTGCCCCTTAATATATTCAAGATGCATAAACTTCTTTGGGATGTTATTAATGCCTTTTGTTTTCAGGGTTTTTAAAACATGCTTTCCATTTATGTTGTTATAGACAGTGTATATATTGTTCTAGTTCCATATATATCATCCTATATCAGTTCATATAAATCTTCTCATGTTTTCCTGAATTGTTAATATTTATCATTTCTTGAGACCAGTTATATTCCATCATATTCATACACTACAATTTGTTTAACCAGTTCACAAGCAATAGACGTCTATTTCCTCCAACCCAGTTCATTGCTATCTCGAAAAGTGTTGCTGTAAATAGTTCAGTTCTGTTGAAGTCTTTTTTGTTGTTGAGTCATTTCAGTTATGTATGACTGTTCATAACCCTATTGAGGGTTTTGTTGGCAAAGACACTCAAGTTCTTTCTTCAGTTCATTTTGTAGACTAGAAAACTGAGACATACAGAGTAAATGACTTTGTCATGGTCACACAGGTAGTCTTTGAGGTAATTTTTGAACTCAAGTCCCCCTGACTCAGTGCTCTATCTACTGTGCTACCTCGCTGCCCTCAAGTATATAAACTTTAACAACAAATGGTAGCCCACTCTGGAGAGAGTAATGGTTCTGAGAGACTCTGAGGCTTTGGTTTACTAAAGTGACAAAGAGATATCCTTCACGCTTCTCTCTATCCTTCTTCATACTAGATTGACATAAGTTTAGGTAGACAGAAACCCTCTGTATATGAGGAATAGAGTCCCAAATATCAGTTACCCTACCCTTATGTTTTCTGGCTAGGAGAAAAGATCTCTACTTAAATGATTGTGACTCATCCATTCTCACTGAAAATAATAAACTAAGATTTACATTTCAGCTCTTCTTTAAATAGGTTATGAATATTCCATACCTCTGGGAATCTTGGTTCTCTGAAAGCTTTCCTATCTAAACAATCTCCTTACATCTGATTTATCTACACATTTGCTCCTCTCTCTGAATAACTTCTCAGATTCTTTGACTTGGACATACCTCTTCCAAGCTGATACAGCCAAAGGATAAAGGTAGAAAATGAATCCCAAAAGATCTCAGCTAAACAAAGAGAAACTGGATGCAGCCTGTTTTCTTTAGACTTGAGTGAGACCCTATAAGTAACTTAGGCATTTAGTAGAGGAATAAACTATCTGCTTTGTTATTATTGTTGAGTCATTTCCCAGTCATGTCTAACTCTTCATGACCCCTTTTCAGATTTTTCCCCCTGAGGCAATTGGGGTTAAGTGACTTGCCTAGGGTCACACAGCCAAGAAGTATTAAGTGTCTGAGACCAGATTTGAACCCAGGTTTTCCTGACTTCAGTGCTGGTGCTCTATCCACTGCACCATCTAGCTGTCAGGTTTTCTTGGCAAAGATACTGGAGTAATTTTCTTTTCTAGTTCATTTTACAGACAAGGAAACTGAGGTAATCAGGATTTAGTGACTTGCCTAAAATCACAGCTAGTAAGTGCCTAAGGATAGATTTGAACTCAAGATGATCAGTCTTCCTGACTCTAAAGCTGCAATTCTATCTATTATGCTACCTAGCCTGCTGCTACATTAAGCCCATTCCTCAGATATCATATATCGTAAATTTACTGTATTGGGATCATAAGATCATAGATTTAGATCCAGAAGAGGGATGCTAGTTGTGTTGATCCATATATACTTTCTCTGCCTATGTCACTATCTTGTGTATTTCCCATTTCCCTATTCCAAGACATTTATAGCTGCCCCTGTTTCTTAGACTTAACCTTTCACTTGGCACTTGGAACCCCTAAAGTAGATATGTAAGGAGAATCATTCTGAGAGTCTTAGTGATATTCTCTTTTTCCATCTGTCAAATGGGAATAACAATGTCTCCCCCACTCCCCAGATCTTGAGTGGAATACCAAAGCCCTTCCCTGGAGTTTACGCTAAGAGTCCAATGCATCCCAGGATAATGCTGTCTTGATGTCATCGAAAATATTTGGACACTGAAGATGGATGCTTGCTGGTTTCCAGGGGAAATTTCCCAGCACACTCATCAGTCTCTTCAATTTCACCAATAGTTTTTTCCTGACCCTGAGGTTGGTAGAGCATGACTTCAACTGATAAGCAAACCCTCTTATCTTAAGGAATACAGAGAGGGGCTGCTAAGAAACCATGTGGGAGGTGAGTGAACAAGAACAGAGAAGGGAGAAGCCATGAAGAGATGTGAGAGCAAAGCCATGGAAAACAGTTGCCATGGAAGCAGGGGAGGGACTGCATCAATGTGGTTGCCAGCTCTAGATTCTGAATCCAAGAGATATGTCTGGGTGCATTCTGCTTTGCTAAAACTCCTCTGGAGAGCAAGACCCTAGGTAGTGATCCTCCATTTTTACCCTCCCCTTCTGTTCCCTCTCTTCTGAGAGGGCATATTCCTGATGCTTTTCTAAGGGAGATGTCTCTAATTTTTTTTTAAAGTTTCTACTTCTGTTTATTTATATTTCAGTCTTTCAGGTTAGCAATTATGATGAATGCTTTTAGCCATCACATTGCTAATTTATGTATATTATTGCTCAAATGCAAAAGAGAGGGGAAAATTGAAAATTGTTGGAGGAGGGAGAGAGATTTTAAATTGCAGTATTTTGCTTGAGCATTTTCCCTTGTTAGGGGCTCAGAACAGAGGAGAAAACTATTGATTTCTTCTTACAGAATCCTGAGGCAGAAAGAATACTTGGGTGGATATCCTCTGGGCAACCAAACGAGTCAGGAATGGTAAGGGCCACTGAAATTGGCTAGGCTGATACTGAAATATCATTTTTTTTTTCCACAGACTTGGTTCAATAGAAGATCCAAGGGAGATACTGGAAATAGTCACACTCTGGGGAGAAGTAGTCTGACCCACTAAAAGTAGGGGGCAAGTGAAAACAACTGACATCCCTGTTTACCATCATAGCATCGCCCCATTCCACCCCATTCAACAAGTACATGTGATTCTGTTAAACCGTTGGGTGGTCAAAGACCATTGAATACTGTCAAACCTATTGGTATATTAGGGCATGAGGCATCTCTTTAAAAATAAGAACATTGCACCATATACAAATTCAGATTTATTCATCCATAAACAATCATTTAGAAACAGATATTAGGACATGATTATTTACTTTACAAAAAGATTCCCTACAGAGTTGCTTTAAACAATAGGATTCCTCTAGTCAATTCAATTTATGATTCGATTTATAACTTTTCATTAATATACCTAATGCATATCTATCTTGTTAGAAGGCAAAGGGAAGTAACTTTTTATGTCTTTGAGAAACATAAAGCTAAAATTATATACAAAAGAAGCAATGGGAGAAAGATAGCCATAGTAGAAATTGTGCAGGGACTTGAGAATATTAAGCAATAAGGTCATTAATAAGCTAATGGTCTTAATCATCCTTTGATCTGGGAGGATATTCACTCTCTAAGTGATCCCTCCACTAAAGAGGAGAATTCTACTTTTCCTACCTAACAACATTCTTCAAATCTAGGCAAGTCTCTCCCACTTGAATAGTTGATTTTTTTGACCCCAAATATAGGACTCCATTTTTATTCCCATTACACTTCATTTGACAGATTTGAATCAGTGTTCTAGTTTGTCTAGACTTTTCTCCATTCTGTTGGTCATCTAGTTGTAGCTTCAGATGTTCTGAAGTATGTTTTCTGGTTGACATGTAACACTATGTCAAATTGAATTTGCAGTTCATTAAGGTATCTTATGTATTTTATAAATCTCCTGTCTTTCCATGAACATGCATTTGTCGGACTTTTGATCTATCCATGTTAAATTTCATTTGATTAGTTTAGGTCCATTGTTTAAATCTGTCATGATCTTTTTGGATTCTGTTGTTGATGTCTAACATGTCAGTTGTCTCTTTGCTTTGTGACACCTGAAAAATTGATAAGCACACCTTCATCTAAGACTTTGATTAACATTTTGAGGAGAACAAAGTCAAAGACAGATCCCTGAGGTACTTAACAAGAAACAACCCTCCAGGTTGACATTGATCCATTAACGTCTACCCTTTAGATTCTGGAATTCACAAACTACCAAATTCATCTCTTTATTAATCCTGGGTTTCAATTTGATTTGTACAATTTTTGTTCTTATTATTGGTCTGAATTTTTTTTTCAATTCAATTTCTGCTTAGCAGGGCAATTAGAAAATAAGTTGAGTAGTTCTACCTTTTCAAAGACTGCTTGAAGAATGCTATACCATGAGGCCCACTTATCCTTTTTTCGGGCCCTTTTAAATGCATTCTTCCAAAAACTAGAGTGCATGTCAGATAATACTTCTTCATTTCTATTACAAAGTTTAAAATGGAGTCACCATTGCCTCCTATACTTATGGTATTTTGTACTTTGGGATCTAGTTTTTCCTTACCGGTCATAATGAGGAAGAAAACAGACATTTCCTTATCTTCTTTATTTTTAAAAAGTTAAGTTTTTATCATTAAGTTAAATAAAAAAATCATGGACTTCTCAACTCCAAAGAACTCCAGCAATTGTCCAGGAAGTCAAAACTCTCCATAGTAATTATATCAGAGTTTTGCTCCAGGACTTCATTGGGTTTATTATCATTCATTTGTTCCTTCTGGCCAAGTGGTTTGTATGCTCCTATCACAATAATGCTTTTTTTTTTCCTCCATTGTTCATTACTCAAATACTCTCAATCATTCTTTTCCCTCAGTTACTAAATTTCTTCTCATACCTTCTTTGGTAAAACATGTGCCTTCTCTGGACCTCAATTTCCTTGTCTATAAAATGTATGGGGTGTATTTTTATGGTCTATTCCACCTCTAAATCCTTGGATTCTTTTATCATAATACAATTAAAATATTTTAATCTAATCTATTTTCGGAATAATTTGTACCTTTTCATTTCCATGACTTTCTAATAAATCACATTGTATCTTGTTACAGGTCAAATATACTTCTTTAAAATTTGAACTCATTGTTTATTAATAGTTTATTACCTATGCCTTTGCATTTCTTTGTGGATATCTGAAGTTTGTATATTTCTGCCTTTTTCCTTTTAGCACTTTATAACCCTGTTTCTGATTATGTCTTCTGTGATATTAACTTCTCTTGTCTTTCTCTTGAAAGGTCCTTCTCCATATTTTCCTTTTTCTATATTCCCAACAGGATTTATTCCCTTGGGGTTCTGTCTAGGCTTCTTGATCTATCTTTCTTTATGATTCCTATCTAGATTGATTGTTGGTTCTCATGATCTCAAATTACTATGAGGAAGAATTTTAACTCCTTTCTTACTTCTGATTTCCTCCAAGACTACACAGTTATTAGCAATCCAATACCACTTTGGTTGCATGTGTAGCATTTCAACATCTCAAATTCTTTCATTTATCATATAAATGTATGATCCTAATTCCTAAGCTAAGCAGAGATGAAGCAGAAAAGATTCTGTAGACAATATCACTAATGAATATTAATATAAAGAATACAATATTAGCAAAGAGATTATAGCAATATAATCAAAAGATTATTAATTTTAATCAGAGTGAATTCATATAAGAAATTCAGGAAAAATATTTGGAAATTATATAGACCAATTTTTAAAAATATATATATATTAATAGATATAGGAAAAACCCTTTGATAAAATATAATGCTCATTTATGTTAAAAAAAACTAAAACATAGATAGCAATTAAAAAGAATAGCAAAAAAGAAGTAAACAGTTCTTTAATCTGATAAAGAATATCTCTCTAAAATCAAGAGATGACATTATTACTAATGGAGACATACTTTTTAAAAAAATAGTATTTTATTTTTCCAAATACATGCAAAGATAGTTTTCAACATTCTCCTTTGCAAAATCTTGGGTTCCAAATTTTGCTCCCTTCCTCTTCCACCCCTGTCCCCAGAACAGCAAGCAATCCAATATAGGTTAAACATATACAATTTTTCTAAATATATTTTCATATTTCTCATGCTGCACAAGAAAAATCAGATCAAAAAGGGGAAAAATACACAAACAAACAACAACAACAAAAGGTGAAAATGCTATGCTTTGATCCACATTAAATCTCCATAGTTCTCTCTCTGATACAGATGGAACTTTCCATCACAAGTCTATTAGAATTGTTATGGATCACCTCATTGTTGAAAAGAACCAAAGTCCATCACATTTGATCATCACATAATCTTGTTACCAGGTACAACATTCTCTTGGTTCTGCTCCCTTCACTCATCATTAGTTCATGTAAGTTTTTCTAGGCTTTTCTGAAATAAGCCTGCTCGTCATTTCTTATAGAACAATATTCCATTAAATTCATATACCATAACTTATTTAGTCATGCCCCAATTGATGGGCATCCATTCAATTTCCAGTTCCTTGCCACTACAAAAAGGGCTGCTACAGACATCTTTGTACATGTGGGATCTTTCCTCTTTTTTATGATCTCTTTAGGATAAAGACCCAGTAGGGATATGACTGGATCAAAGGCTAAGCGTAGTTTGATAGTCCTTTGAGCAGAATTTAAAATTGCTCTCCAGGATGGTTGGATCAGTTCACAAATCCACCAACAATGCATTAGTGCCCCAGTTTTCCCACACTCCATTAAGCATTTATCCTTATCTTTTCCTGTCATCTTGGCCAATCTGAGGTATATGAAGTAGTATCTCAAAGTTGTCTTAATTTTCATTTTTCTAATCAATGGTAAAGATTTAGAGCATTTTTTTCACATGACTATAAATGACTTTAATTTCTTCATCTGAAAATTGTTCATATCTTTTGATCATTCATCAATTGGGAAATGACTTATATTTTTATAAATTTGAGTTAATTTTCTATATATTTTAGAAATTAGGCCTTTATCAGAAACATTGGCTATAAAAATCTCTCTTTCCCCACAGATTTCTTCTTGGTTGCATTGGTTTTGTTAATACAAAATCTTTTTAATTTAATGTAATCAAAATTATCTATCTTACATTTCATAATGTTCTCTAGTTCTTCTTTGGCTATAAATTCCTCCCTTCTCCACAGATCTGAGAGGTAGACTATTCCTTGTTCTCCTAATTTATACTGCAATTCATTCTAATAACAACAAGGATAAATGGCAAGGATATATATTGTTCTGGCTATTGACAGAATATAGAGTCTGAGAGTTGGAAGAGACCTTGGTGTCTATCTATACTTTATCATAGGCAAAAGGAATTCCTAAGTTAACATATTTGGCAAATAGATAATCTAGCCTCTGCTTAGAAACTTCCAAGGAGGGAGTACCTACTATCTCTCAACTCAGGTGATCCCATTTTGGAATAGCTCAAATTATTAGAATTTTTTTTCATATCATGCCTAACTTTTGTCTCAAAACTTCCAAGCATTGCTTCAGATTCTGTTCTCTGGGACCAAAAAGAATACTGCTAATTCTTCTTTCACACAACAGCCTTTCAAATATTTGCAAAGACCTATTATGTTTTCCCAAATCATCTCTTCTCCAGGCTAAATATTCCAGGTTCCTTCAACTAATTCAGATATGACATGAACTCAAGACCGTATAGTATCCTGATTTTACTTCTATAGAAAGGTTCTAGCTTATCAATATCCAATCATGTCACCCAGCACAAAAAAAACAATAATCCAGATTAGATCAAATAATAGCAGAAAACAGTGGCATTCTTATTTCCTTATTCCTGGTTTCTGTATTCCTCTTAAGACAACCCAAGATCACATTAACTATTTTGGTTCCTATCTCACACTGCTGATTCATATTGAAATTGTTATCCACTAAAACCTCAAGATCTTATTCAGAAAATCTGCCATTTATCCATGTCTCTAATATCTTCTATTTGTGAACTTTATTTTTTATACCTCAGTGCAAGACATTGCATTTATTCCTAGTGAATTTCACCTTATTAGATTCAATCTAACACTCTAACCTTTCAGAATCTATCTAGAATCTGATTGTCATCCATTATTTAACTATCCCTTCCAGCTCTGTGTCATTCACAAATATGGTACATATCAACTATACCTATGTCCAGGTCATTCATCAAAATGTTAAATATCACAATGACAAGCACAAGTTACCACTAAAGACCTCCTTCTATCTTAACATTAAACCATGGAAAGCTACTCTTTTCATCTAACCATACAACTAGTTTTGTATCTGTCTTATTATCTTATCATCTAATCCCTATCATTCCATCTTCCCCAAAAGAAAAGTATTACATATTGACATCTAAGCAAACCATGGCCATAGCATACTCCTTATCTAATAGTTTAGTAATTCTGTTAAAAAAGAAAATGAAATTATTTTGGCTCAATTAATTCTCAGTTCAGCCATATTGGTTCCTTAAAATCACTGCTTCTCTTCCTAGATATTCAACAAACTTTCCCTTAATGATGTATTTCAAGATTTCTCTAGTAAGCAAAGTCAAGTTCTCTAACTTATAGTTTAAAGATGCTATTGTCTTTTAAAATTAGAACATCTGTCCTTCAATCCTGTATTTTGTTGTTCAGTAATTTTCAGTAATAACTGAATCTTTATGACTTCATTTGGGGTTTTCTTGGAAAAGATACTAAAATGATTTGTCATTTCATTCTCCAGTTCATTTTACAAATGAGATAACCAAGGTGAAGTGACTTGCCCAGGGTCACATGTCACATAGGTAGTAAATGACTGAGACCAGATTTGAACTCAGGAATAGGAGCTTTTTTTTTTTTTTTTTTACTCCAGATCCTCTGCTATATCCAACTGTATCACCTAGCTACTTTCTCAGGGACACTTCTCTTATCTTCCATATCTTTCTAATATTATTGAAATGGATTTACCAGTCACACCTGTCAGTTCTTTCAAGATCCTGAGATCTTGGCAGGTCACTTGAATTCATTAAGGACATCTAAGGATTATCTTACTATCTCCTTACCAATCTTGAATATCAACTACTTGTAAATCATTATTGTTCTATCATCTCTAGTGTAAAGAACATTCTTTTTTTACAGAGAAAACAGAAGTAAACACAAGATTTAAGAACTCTATCTTCTTTATATTGTCAGTTACTCTCATCTCACATATTCCAAATTAAGGTCTTATCCTTTCTTTGAGCCTTTTTCCTTCTCTCAATAGTGTTCTTAAAGCCTTTTTTGTCTTCCTTAACTTTCCCCATCAGCTTCAACTCATTTTGATCTTGAGCATTCCTGACATTATTTTTATAGAACTACGTCACATTCGTCTGTTTTTTTTATTTGGTCTTACTTCCATATTCTATGCATTTTTAAAAAATCTAACTTCACTGGTGAGTTCTCTGTGAATTTACATAAGTCTTCTTGGACAAATCTCATTTTCCTTCCTTACTAAAATTGTTTCCCTTTGCACCTGCAGAATTTAATTCTAGAGTATCTCCCATTTCTCTTGGGCTAACTTCCTCTGAAGCATTTTACTCTATGGAATATTACCTAGATTTCTTCTTAATATTTCTCAAATCTGCTTTCTCAAGAGTACAAAAATATGCTATGCCCAGATAGTACTGATTTCCATGTACTGGATGATAAATGGTAGCAGAGAACAGGCAGATCTCAACTTTCATTTCATTTCTCATTTTTTTCCCTTCTGTGTCTTTTTGGCATTAATTTCCTCTCCCTTTCTATAACAGTATCCAAGATTGTGTGGTCATTTCCCTCAGGGATCCCATCATTTCCATTCAAGAAAATTTCCCAATTTTTTGGGAAATCATCTTTACATTTAAGGGTTCTGATAAAGGTCTCATCTCTAAAATATATAGAGAATTGTCTCATATTTATAAAAATTCAAGCCATTCTCCAATCAATAAATGGTCAAAGGATATGAACAGACAATTTTCAGAGGATGAAATTAAAACTATTTATAGTCATATGAAAAGGTGCTCCAAATCACTATTGATCAGAGAAATGCAAATCAAAACAACCCTGAGATACCACTTCACACCTGTCAGATTGGCTAAAATGACAGGAAAAGTTAATGATGAATGTTGGAGGGGATGTGGGAGGGCTGGGACACTGTTGCATTGTTGGTGGAGCTGTGAACGGATACAGCCATTCTGGAGAACAATTTGGAGCTATGCTCAAAAAGTTATCAAACAGTGCATACCCTTTGACCCAGCAGTGTTTCTACTGGGCCTATATCCCAAAGAGATTTTAAAGGAGGGAAAGGGCCCCACATGTGCAAAAATGTTTGTGGCAGCCCTTTTTGTAGTGGCAAGGAACTGGAAATTGAAAAGATGCCCATCAATTGGAGAATGGCTGAATAAATTATGGTATATGAATACTATGGAATATTATTGTTCTGTAAGAAATGACCAGCAAGATGATTTCAGAGAGGCCTGGAGAGACTTACATGAACTGATGCTGAGTGAAATGAGCAGAACTAGGAAATCATTATACACGGCAACAACAGTACTATATGACGATCAATTCTGATGGACATGGCTCTCTTCAACAATGAAATGTTTCAAACCACCTCCAATTGTTCACTGAAGAAAGCCATATACACCCAGAGAGAGGGATGTGAAATGTGGACCACAACATAACATTCTCATACTCCTTGATTGATGTTTGCTTACATTGTGTTTCCTTTATCTGATATATCGTTTGTGTAGACAAGATTTTTCTTGCACAACAATGACAAGTTTGGAAATATGTATACATATATTCGATTTACCAATATTTTAACATAATTAACATGTAGTGGATATCCTGCCATCTAGGGGAGGGGTGGGGAGTTGGGGGGAAAAATTTGTAACGGAAAGCTATGTAAGGGTTATTGTTGAAGAATTACCCACACATATGTTATGCAAATAAAATTTAAAAAAAAAAAAGAAAATTTCTCAATTTTTAATGAAAATCTGGTTTAGAACAGAATTCCACCCACACCTTGATAGTTTTTCCACCATTGGAAGGATGTCATTATTACTAAGAAAGGTGAAGAAAGTATTCTCTTTTGGCAGAAAGAAGTCAATAGCAGTCTGGATACTTGAAGTTCACCATCACTACTATATAATGTCTCAATACCAGACTTGTAAGTTTTTTTCCCAAATTCCATACCTAGTTCCCCTTTCTGCATCTATGTTTTCCTCTCCTTTGATCTTCTCTCAAATATCCCATAATTTCCCCTCCTGCCCTATACCTGGATTTCCCCCCATAGTTATACCTTCTCAATATACAATTCTACCCCACGTTCATAGACATGGTGTAATCATGGGTTTCATTTTACTCTCACTCATACCTATGAGATCAAATATATCTCATAGAGCTTGGTCATCCTCTTGATTATTGCCTAAATTTTAAGTTTTTGTATGTGGAAATTTAAAAGTTGTGACTTTTATTAGTAGCTTCTTTTTGATGACTCCTCTAATTTTCTGGGGGTCTTAGCCACTATTTTTAATGGCTACTTTCTATAGTATTCACCTTGAGGTACCTATGTAAGCAGTCTTTTCCTTCCTCCCATTCTCTTTAAAGTTCTTTTGATTAGGATTCCAAGATCTTAGAAAATACATTCTTTCCAGTCTTTCTAGAAACAGACTATTCCTATGTTACAGAATTGTTGTCCAGAAATACAAGTCCCAACCAGTTGTTTATTCAGCCAATTTTTTTTCTCTTTTACATCCTTTTTCTTCAATGGGCAATAAGCATTTCAACTCTACTGCAGAGAGCACAACTCTGTGGGCTGACCACTTTATTCTCCTGCTAAATGTACACTTGCCAAAAAAAAAAAAAGATTATTTTATGGTAAACTCACAGCTTAAGCATTCACAAGATAGTAAGAAAAAGCTTCAAGGACATTCTTAAGGTCTCTCTTAAGAACTTTCTTTAGAATGGATTATATGACATGGGACACACTGGCACAGAATCACCCAGCAGAGAAGGTGCTGTGCTCTATAAGCAAAAAAGAATTGAATTATCTCAGAAGAAGAGATGGGCAAAGTGAGAGAAGTCAACCCAAATGTTCATAGGGACTATTTGTATCCAATGTGTGTCAGAGAATTCTGAGCTCATGTTGATCTGATTAGCCACAGTTGGACATGCTGTAACTTGACTCTAACATTGTGATGTCCTTTAGGTCCTCATCAAGAACAAAGAACAACAGCCAATCAACTAACTAACCAATGGTGAGGAATACGTGATCTTTGACCATCTGGCTTTCAGTTTCATGCCCAAACACTTCATAATTATTGGCCATACTTTTTTTAGGTTCATCCTGGAAGTGTCATTTGTGTCTGTGTGAATCACCTGAAGTGCGTAGTTTCTAACCATTTTAATAAGTTTGAGGAACTTCTCTGTTTGGTCTTTGACACATGCCCCAGAAAGACAAGAGTTCCTTCTTTATTGTTATCACCAGGTTGAGAAACAACAACCTCAGTATCCCTAAGCAAGGGATTTCCAGCTGTTACTCCTCTTTTCTTCTTTCCTTCAGCTTTGCTGAATGTTTTCTCAACTAAAAGTTTCTCTTACTCTATTATTTCCTATAGTTCAAGATTTGCTAGTTCAATACTATTGTTAATAGTAATAATATAAGAAATAAAAAATGAACAGGCAAAAAAGAAACAAAATTATTTTATTTGCATATGATACAATTGAATAGCTAGAGAATTGAAGAGATTCCATTTGAAAAATTAACTGCAACAATGAGGTACTTTCATTATGTAACAGGAAATAAAATATATTCACAAAAATCATCAGACTTTTTGTATGTTGAAAACAAAACCCAGTGGGAAGAGATAGGAAAAGAAAATCATTCAAAATGGATTCAAAGTGTATAAAATATCTAGAAGTTAAACTACCAAGAGAGGACTTATATGAGTACAACTACAAAATGCTCTTAATAGAAATAAATACAAACAAGTAGAGAGATATTAGTTGTTTATTTCTGGGTCATGCAGTAAAATAAAAATGATAATATTTAAATTTTTTATAGATAAAGCTAATAAGGGATTACTTGATAGAACTAGGTAAAATAACAGCAGAGCATCTCAGAAGAAACATGAGGTTGAGGATCCATTTTGAATGAATTTTCTTTTTGTTTCTTTTTTCTAGGTTTGTTAGTAATATGCACAGAGAGAGGGGGAGAGAGAGAGAGAGAGAGAGAAAAAGAGAGAGAGAGAAGGAGAGAGAGGGGGAGAGAGGGAGGGAGAGAGAGGGAGATGATTTTTGTGGGTTTATTTTATGGTGTGTGTGTAGGACACTGAATAGAGCAATGGGCCTGGAATCAGGAAGATCTGAATTCAGATATGGACTCAGATAGCTATGAAATCATGGGCAAGACATTTAATCTCTGTTTCTGTTTCCTCATCTGTAAAATGTAGATAGTAATAGCACCTATCTTTCAGGCATGTTGTAAAGATCAAATGAGATCATTGTAAAATACTTAGCATAGTCACTAGCATATAGTAAGCATTATATAAATGTTACCTATGTGTATGTACATTGTATTATATACAATGTATACACAAATAAAATAGGAACAAAGAGACTGTAGAATTAGCATATATCAAATCGTATAATCCACAAAGTAAACACAATTATTTGGCACTTGTTAAAAATAGGAAAAGAAATGTAAGCTATCAAAAAAAATTATGGCTAATAATAAAATTTAGCCAATTGTGAGGTTGTTTCATTAGATTGTCACAGATGACAAAAGACAAAAATAATAAAATATTATAGGGACATGAGAAAAAAAGACATGATAATTGTACTGTTGGTGAACTTGAACTGATGCAAGTATTCTGAAAAACAATTTAGAATTACGGCCCAAATGTCATCCAATTGAACATACCCTATTACTAAATATATGCTCTAAGGAAGTCTTTTTTCTAGTAGTAAAGAGCCATGGCCAAGGTATATTTTTTTCAAATGCTTACATTGAATAGTAAAGAACTGGAAAATTAGATGTTCTCTGAGTAGAGAAATAATTGAAGAATTTATGAATTGTATGAAGGCAATAAAGTCATTAGAAATGATAACTACAAAAAATTTAGAAAAACTTGGAAGGATTTGTATGAAGTGATAACAGAGTGAAGTAAGCAGGACCAGGAAAGCCATTTCCACTGTACTCACAATCATGTACAGGATAAGAAACCTGACTGACTCCAAAACCCTGAGCTGTTATGATGTCAGAACAGTAATGGTAAAGCATGCTTCTTACTTCTTAGGGAAAGAGGAGATTTCCATTATGGAGACTGGGAGAGTCAAAAAGTCGTGAGAGTAATTTTTTTAAAGAAAAGAAAAACATAAGTAATCTTTTTTTAAAAGCAGTCACATCTGTAGGATGTCATTCAATATATTCATGACAACAATTTTCGGAGGGAGTGAAATGGGTAAAAGCCAGGCTGGATTAGCCCAATCAGAAGCTAGAGGAAGGAAATGAGATGCTGCTGTTTGAAGGAGCCTAGAGTAGGCATGTGATGGAACATAGCAGCTCATCTTCCTGCTGTGTCTGGGCCAATGATACCTTGCCTGTGCCAAAGCTTCCCCAGGAGCCCTCTCAGGAAGCACTTTTCTCTCTGAACATGCAGGGTCTTCTGGTGAGACAGCTGTTTTTTCCAGCTTCCCTGGCTGGGAGGAAAATGCTATAGCATCTGGGGTCCAGTGGGAAGAGAGAATAGCATATTTTAAAGAAGACTGCGTATGGCAAAACTCTGATTTAACAGGGGGATTTAGGGTCATTGATTTTAAAGGAGGCACATTTCATTTTTTCCTTACATCATTGTATCTTTTTCAGAATGTCTATATTGCCTATTCTGTGTTTCTTTGGCTTTCTATTTTTCCTCTGCTGCTGCTTTTTTTCTGTATTTCTTTATTTTTCTCTCCTCTCCCTCTGTCTCCCACTGTCTCTCTCTGTCTCTATCTCTGCTGTGTCTCTCTCTGTTTCTGTCTCTCTGTATTTCTGTGTCTGTCTCTTTGTCTCTCGTATTTATTCTCTTGTCCTTGCAATATTTCAATATCCACATGCATCTCTATGTCAGCATGTAGTATTTGTGTCTCTCTGTCTCTGTCTCTCTTTGTCTCTGAATCTCTCTTTGTCTGTCTGTCTTTTTTCTGTATTTTTTCTCCTGTCCATTCAGTGTTTCAACATTAGTATGCATCTCTATATTAGTGTACAGTATCTGTGAATCTGTGTGTTTTTTGGGGTCTCTCTGTATCAAAGGTTTCCTTTTCTTCTATCTCCCTACATTTGTCTGCATGACTCCATGTTTTGCTTCCTTTCTATGTTGAATGGGCTGCATTTAATGAATTGAATGTCTATCATCTGTAGGGTCACATTATATCTGGATCTCCTCGGGCTGCCATGCTTTCTGTTTCCTGTTGTATGGACCCCAACAACACAGAGCTGTTCTAACACCCACTATCTTCCTTAACCTCTCATTTTTTTATTGTACCAAAGTCCTTTTCCCCAAGGGAGCTAATCAGAAGTGTTTTCCTACCAACCTCATTCAGGCTCAAATTATCTTTCAAATTGAGTTAGAATCTTTGGCTCATCCACTCTTTTATTTTTTCCTGAACATAACTATCTCAATTAGATCATTTAGTTTGCATAATTTTTTCATTTTTTCTTTCTCTCTGATAGTAATGATACCTCATACTTTACATATCTCTTTAGAGCTTTAATGCCAAGATCACTGACCAATAAAAGGTAAAATCAGGATTCAAATTCAGGACTTATGACTTGGAATTAAATACAGGCAACTAGGTGATACATTTCTAGAGCTTGGAACCTAAAATCAGGAGGACCTGAGTTCAAATTTGACTTCAAAGACCTACTAGTTTATGACTCTGGGCAAGTCACTTAAGCATCACCTACTTCAGTTTCCTCAGCTGCAAAATGGGGATTATGATAGTATCTACCTTCCAGGGCTGTTATGAGGACAAAATAAAATATTTGTAAAGCATTTTGCAAACCTTCAAGTGCTACATGAATGTTCATTCTTCTTTTTCTTTATTCCATTCTATCATTTCCACAATTTTTTCTTGAGTTTTTAAAGATTACATGAGCCTAGGGAATCTTTCTAAATTTTGGTTGTTTCTCCTTAATGAAGTGTTAGCCCTTCAATAATTTATGTATGTACTCATTATATCCTAACCCTGCCCCTTAACACTGCAGGAAAGATTTTTTGTTTGGGTCATGGCCAGTTCATATAACTGAACATGACACAGAATAGGTGGTTAGAGAGAAAGAAAGGCTTTGCATTGGAGCTTGATTCACTGGAGGCAAAACCAACATCTGTGAGGCATTTCCAAAGAATATTAGTGGGTGGAAGCCATAAGGAAGACTGAAAGGTTCTTGAGCCAGGAACCTGCACAGACCTGCAAGAACCCAAGTCCATTAGATTGTAAGCTCTTTGAGGGCAGGCTCTATTTTTGCCTCTTCTTCTATCTCCAGTACTTAGTACAGTGCTTGACACATAGGTGCATAATAAATAATTATTGGTTGAGAGTATAAAAGCATAAAAGAGGAATTCCATATCAAAGCTCTTGATCTAATTAGAGGTTCTTGGAATGAACAGGATTAGGAATCAATGAGTGGAAAAAGATTGTGATAGAGAAGCAAACCTGAGCTTCACTCTATTACCACTATGAATTGCATGTAGTGTAGATTCTGAAGGAAGACGAGACCTAGAAGAGGGGAGAAGGGATTTTCCAGAAATCCTGACTTCTTTTTCCACGTTGGGGGAGGGGAAGACCACCTCAAAAGTGGAATTAAAATTCTGGAAGATTTATAGAGAGGCATGTGGAACTCATCAAAGAACTGAATTTCTTGATCACTTAGTATATTGCATCTTTTCCTTTTGGTGAATATAGAAGAAGAAGATATAAAGGATAGAAGTATAAGTCCCAAAGACTATTCAGGACCTTTCTAAGTGAAGGATCATTGAATAGGGAAGCAAAGTTGACATTATTTATTATAATTATAATAATTATTATTATTTATGATCAGGCCTAAAATAGTAGGATGATAGAATTTAAAAAAACCTAGATTTCCCCACAAATGTCCCAGTATAGTTCTAGAAATGAAGTATAAATGACAAATACAAAAAAGATAAATTGTTATAAACCTCAACTTTCAATCTACACAAGAAATATGCCAGAAACCTACTAAGTCTCTGAGTGGAAATAAGCCAGATCAGGTAGAAGATAGAGAAGGACATAGACCCAAGAGCTGAGACCAAACTAATACCCAGGAAAGGGCTGAAGCAGCTTGAAGCCCATCCCTAACAAGAACCAAATCAGCAGCTAGGCAACATGACTGGCAGCCCTCCCTGAGCCACAGCAGGAGATGGAGCCAGACTAAAACATAGTGCAGGGGCTAGTCAGTGCAGTGTCTAGAACAGCTTTGTCCCAGCTACAATGGGGGATAGGATCAGACAAACACTATGATGCTCTAATAATTCCCCTGGTAGTCCTATCTGAACCACAGTAAGAGATAGGCCAAACGAAGTATCTAATAGAAGACTAAGGTAGCAAGAGTCAGGAGACTACTTTACAGAAGTCCTAGTACCAGTGTAACTAATAATATCTGATGGAAGGGTCATAGCAAGGGATGGCACTAATTCTAGGCTTGGGACTATGAAAAGAGAGAGTTACAGCCAAACCTAAATCAGAAATGCCAGATGGAGCCCAATTCTAACAAGGAAAGGGGCTATTCTTAGTCATCATCCCCCAGAATAAGCAGGGCTGACTTATTCCATCCATGAATATGGGAGGGAACAGAGTCTGATGTAAGTGCAAAGTCCCAAACCAGAAGCTGAGATGGAACATATGAACAAACAGGAAAATGAAGAAATCCTATAGATTGAGAGATAGAGCCTCAGCCTTGGAGTCAAAAAGTCCTGATTTCATATCCAGAGCTGGGTGATCATGAGCAAGTCTCTTAATCTCTATCTACCTTGATTTACTAGTCTACAAAATGGAAATAAAAAGTTATCCCTTCCAAAATGTGACTTTCCCCATGACAGTCTTGATATATCATGGGCTGGTATAAGAAATTAAATAGGAATTTGCAGGGAGTGTCGCACTAGCCTCAGATGACATGTGAAGACCAGCAGACAACATAGAAAGAGTTTAGAAACTCAGAAATGCATAAAATATGATGTATAGTATTGAGTAACATTCTAATGCATTATAATTCAGATTTCTCTGGTATGAAGGGAGGATGAAAACATTTTATGTGGATTTTCCAGATCATGAGGGAGCTATGTCCCTAACCCTTGAGATGTGGAAGGAATAAGTATAATAGCATTTAAAAGCAGGGTTGTTGTGAGAATCAAATGAGATAATAATTGTAGAGTACTTAGTATAGTAACTGGCATATAGTAAGTACAATATAAATGTTATTTATGATGATGATGACTGGGACATAGTAAAGTGCAACACAAAGGAAGGAAGGAAGAAAAGAAGGAAGAAAAGAAGGAAAGAAGGAAGGAAGAAAGAAGGAAGGAAGGAAGGAAGGAAGGAAGGAAGGAAGGAAGGAAGGAAGGAAGGAAGGAAGGAAGGAAGGAAGGTAGGAAGGAAGGAAGGAAGGAAGGAAGGAAG